>CAUYON010010584.1:0-45563 GCA_963573935.1 Arctocebus calabarensis | reverse complement strand
ATTACTAAATGCGGACTATCAGTGTCTTCATATAGTGATTAAAAGGCCATGAAGGCTATGTTAAATAGTTCAATTTAAATATTTCAGATTGTGTATGAAGTCAGCACATTGTGCCCCATGATTGCACCAATGTACACAATTATGATTTAATAAAAATAAAATAAATACATAAAAAAAATTCAGTGGGGAAAAGACTCTATTTAACAAATGGTGCTGGGTGAACTCGCTGGCGACCTGTAAAAGGCTGAAACTGGACCCACACCTCTCACCATTAACTAAGATAGACTCTCACTGGATTAAAGACTTAAACTTAAGACATAAAACTATAAAAATTCTAGAAGAAAGTGCAGGGAAAACTCTTTTTTTTTTTTCTAAGCCCCCCCCAGGCAATTGAAGCAGTATTAAAAATACACTACTGGGACCTGATCAAACTAAAAAGCTTCTGTACACCCAAGAACATAGTAAGTTTAGCAAGCAGACAGCCCTCAGAATGGGAGAAAATATTTGCAGGTTATGCCTGCAACAAATGTTTAATAACCAGAATCCACAGAGAACTCAAACATATTAGCAAGAAAAGAACAAGTGATCCCATCTCAGGATGGGCAAAGGACTTAAAGAGAATTATCTCCAAAGAAGATAGGTGCACGGCCTACAGACACATGAAAAAATGCTCACCATCCTTAATCATCAGAGAAATGCAAATCAAAACTACTTTGAGATATCACCTAACTCCAGTAAGATTAGCCCACATAACAAAATCCCAAAACCAGAGATGATGGCATGGATGTGGAGAAAGGGAACACTTCTACACTGCTGGTGGGAATGCACACTAATATGTTCCTTTTGGTAGGATGTTTGGAAAATACTTAGAGATCTAAAAATTGACCTGCCATTCGATCCTATAATTCCTTTACTAGGTATATATACCTAGAAGACCAACAATCACATTATAACAAAGATATCTATACCAGAATGTTTATTGCAGCCCAATTCATAATTGCTAAGTCATGGAAGAAACCCAAGTGCCCATCGATCCACAAATGGATTAATAAATTGTGATACATGTATACCATGGAATATTACGCAGTCTTAAAGAAAGATGGAGACTTTTACCTCTTTCATGTTTACATGGATGGACCTGGAACATATTCTTCTAAGCAAAGTGTCTCAAGAATGGAAGAAAAAGTATCCAATGTACTCAGCCCTACTATGAAGCTAATTTATAGCTTTCATATGAAGGGTAGAACCCAACTATAGCACAAGAATATGGGGAAAGGGGCAAAGGAGGGGATGGGAGGGGCGAGGGTCGGGTGGAGTGAGGGTAATTGATGGGGCCACACCTACAGTGCATCTTAGAAGGGTACAGGTGAACCTTACTAAATGCAGACTACAAATGTCTTCATATAATAACTGAGAAAATGCCAGGAAGGCTATGTTAGTTTGATGAAAATAGTTCAGATTGTATATGAAACCAGCACATTGTACCCCTTGATTGCACTATTGTACACAGCTATGATTTAATAATAAAGACAATAAAAGAAATAAAGTTAGTGATCTTGACCTCACCACAATGTAGTCCACTATTTCCACAGCTATAGAACAATGGTGTTGCATTTCACTATATGATCTCTGAGAAGCCTCCTTTCTCTACATTGCTGTGAGTTCCCACCAATCCTAGACACTCTTTAGTTTCATCCTCCTTTGGGAAAAAATAACTTATTTCCTGTGGAGTCAAATCAGCCAGTGAAAAAAGTTTTACTTTAAAGTTTCTTTAAAGAAATTCTGGATAGCACTATACTCTGGGGCTAGCAACATCAGGGAAATGCAACTACTTCTTGTTCTGAAGGGGCAAGGGGAGGGAGCCAACAGCATAAATGATCTGACCCCACTTGCCACTTGTTCTCAAATCTGCTAATTCTCTAATGCTCCAGATTAAACCAACTCACACAGAGATGTTGCGAACCAGAGGGTCCACTGACGCAGTTCTTACAAACAAGCCTTCCAGGGCCCTGACACAAAAGAGAAGACAAGAGTCAATCTGTAAGGGCAAAATATTCCTTACTATTTGCTCTGTTGGTTATAAACTTATTTAGGAGACACTTAGCATTAGTAAACAGAAAGGAATTTCACAAACCGAAACAGGGATTGGAAAGGAAAAGAGCAATACATGAAAAACTAGAAATAATTAGAAATGGGATTTTTCTCGGTCTAACTGCAAATTTCATTCTGTACTGGAACAGTTGACATTGAACTTCAGGTCATCTTTATTAAATATATAGATACGAGTGATGTACTTTTTTTTTTTACCATCTCTTAAGGAAAAACACTTATGATTTTAAGAAATGGAATGCTATCTTTAAAAATGAATGAGGGCTCGGCACCTGTAGCTTAGTGGTTAGGATGCCAGCTATATACACAGGGGCTGGCAGGTTTGAACCTGACTCAGGCCTACTAAAAATAATGATGGCAACTACAACAACAACAACAAAAATAGCCAAGCATTGAGGGGGGTGCTTGTAGTCTCAGCTACTTAGGAGGCTGAAGCAAGAGAATCATGTAAGCCCAAGAATTTTGAGGTTGCTGTGAGCTGTGATGCCACTGCACTCTACTGAGGGCAGCATAGTGAGACTCTGTCTTGAAAAAAAAATAAAATAAAATGAATGGGATTTGGGGTTTCCATCCCAGTTCTCCACTTTTATTGGCTTATGTAACCAGCATTCTGAGCCTTATTGCCACCATTTCAAGAATGGTAATATCGGTCCTGCTTGTTTTGTTAAATTATTGCCTGTTTGTTAGATTATTTGGAAGATCAAATTAATCAGAATCTTACAAAATGTTTAGTGCTATTAATACAAAATTTATGGTTGTGACTCATCAGAATGTAGTCATAAGTAAAGGCTATGAATCTTTCTTAAAGAATAAAAATATCTGGGTTTTTCTTTTTTTTTTGTAAACGATCTGAATATTAAGTAGTTGGAATAATTTTAAGTTTTAAGAGATGATTAGTTTTAAATTATTCTTTGAGATTAGAGTCAAGCAGATGAAAACTAGCCACAAAAAAATATAAAATCTCAGGTACCACACATACTATATTATTTCTCCCAACTACCTATTAATTTAAAAAAATAATAAAACTCAACACCTTTAGCTTTAGAAGAGGCTATTTTTTTTTTTCAGAATGTAATGACCAATATTTTAGGTTATTTTAATCCTCTTTATGAAAGGTTTAATAAAACTTATTACTTATGTTATCTACGTGTAGAATAAACATTGGATAAGAAAAATTTATAAAGTATAGAAAGTATCTAAAGGAAAAAATTAAGAATTTTCCATTGTTAGAAGCAATCACTGTGCATTTTTGTAGGCATACACAGATTTTTTTCTTATAAACTTGGAGTCCATTGTAAAGTTTTTGTTTAATATTGTAAACATTTCCCATGCTTTGAATCTACCACATGTTAATGGCTACATGATAATATATTTACTACTTTAACAAATCTTATATTACTAAATATGTAGACTTTTACAAAATGTTTTTGATTACCAAGAAAAACTGACATTTTTCTTAAGTCCTATGGAAGATTGGAGTTTGAGAGGTAATTAAAAAATTATCTTTTTAAACAAAGAAATGAGTTCCTTAGCAGACTAATTTTCAGTACTTGAGTCAGTATAATTTACCAACTCAAATCAGTCTGAATCAGTTTAGACATTTTTAAAATTTTAAGTCAAATTTTTCACAAGTACTTTATAAGAAGATACAACAATTACATAATAAAACTATCTCAGAAAAGGAGATTTGTCATCCTTGTAAGCTAAATTTTTAGAAGATTACAATACGAAATTAGAAGGTAATGAAATCTGGTTTTTAACAAGGATATATCAATGCAGAGATAAAGATCTGTACTAGCATTAGTCTTACATAGACTAATTTGAAATTCTTAATAATTGACCTTTATATTTACCAGGGTATTTTGGTTATTTCCCTTATTTTGCTTCTTCAATTCATTTATTGAAGTAATAAAATGGCACAGAATCACATTTATTTGAAAGTATTCTTTATAATCTCAAGATGTTTCTGTAATAAGCAGATAAATCAACAGCTCTCAACAAATTTAATTATTGTTGTGCTCAGTTTATATAGGAAGGGGTCTCTTAATTATATGTGCTTTATTATGTTTCTAAACTTGAAACATTTTTATTTTAAGAATTTGGGGGAGATATTGCATATGCATTCTTAGTTTCTGTATTAGCCTTATGTTGTGTTTTTGCCCTTAGTCTTTTGCTAACGTGCATTTAATTTAAGTTTATTATTTCTTTGACCCTTCTTTATGTGGACCTATCTCAAATAATAATCATTTGAAGCCACCTCACTTGACATTTTCTGAGTTGTTTCCTCCAGTTCACAGCTTTTATATTTAATTTCCCATAATTTCTTCTCTTAGATTCCAAGTTGGAAAACTTTTTCTAACGACACAGGTAGTAAACATTTTCAGATTTATCTCCCACAAACTTTCTGTCCTGATGCAATTTTCTCTGTATATGAGAGAACAGCCATAGACAGTATATATACAAACACCTGTTTCTGTGTCCTGGTAAAACTTGATTTGCAAAAATAGCAAACTGGGTTATCTTGGGGCAATACATTTCTTTATCAAGTATCTTTTTATTTATAAATATCTGTGTCTTTCTAGATGTCTACCATGAGCATTTTTGAAAAAAGGAGATCAGTGCACAAACATATCAAACCTCAAGAATTTCTATTTTATCCTAAAGACACTCGATTGTTTATTTTAACATAGGGAGGAAGAACTAATTTTGCTGTGAAGATTCACATTTGTATTCCCATTGAGAGAAGTTCCCTTTGTTTAGTTGATACATTTTTCAAATTTCATTCAACTGAACACCTTGATAATAATAATCAGAGCTCACATTAACTGAATGCTTAGTATTTTCCAAGCGCAGGGCTAAGAACTCTGTCTTGCCCTCAGAATGTATATTCTATTATCTCTATTTTATGGATGAAAGCACTAAGAGTTTTAGTAAATTGGCAGACAGCTTGACGCTGGAAAACTGCAAAAGTGAAACAAAGGCTGGTTATGCTGGGCGCCCAAAGCCATTCTTGTCTATGTTAACTTTTTACCCACTGCTTATACTTCCCAGCTCTACTGTAAAATAAGAAATGAGTGGTACTGAAGAAGTGGAGAAGCTACTAGCCATGTTCACAGTGTAGATATAAACGTTTTCTTTTTTCCTTCTCTATTTCCTGGGTATTCCTTACTTTTGAATCATAATAGTTGTGTTTCCAGCCTTTAGGTAAAGGATTTTCATAAAGTTTGAATTTCTTGATCTTTCTGAATGCAGCCACTCTTTTATTACTAAATCACAAAGTCAGAGGTATGAAAATGTAATGATCTTAATTTTGGTGACAGCCTCCCAATCAGGTTTTGACTGCTAAATTCAGTCAAATGCAGCCATTTATTTTTAATTTAAGGTTTAGTTCAGAATTTTTTTTCCTTATATTCCTTCCTGGAAGTATTTTTAAGTACCAGGGTGCCTTAGAGTCTGTTAGAAACAGAGTGTGGGACAAAACTTGCATGTAAATGAGTGATCAGGTGGGCAGTTCCAGGGTGATAGGAGTGAGCAGAAAAGAGGGGAGGAAGAAAGGACGCAAATAAAAGGTACTTGGTGGTAGAACTGCCTTCAGTTTTGCAAATACATACAGATGGCTTCCTCCCATTAGTCAGCACTTTACACTTGAGGGGTTTTCAAGGAGCTCTTGGAGGCACCTGCTGGGGAAGCTATATCCTGTCCAATGAGTAGTGTTGCACCTGAGTCTAGAAGGGAGGGGGTAGAGGCTGTGTGAGCTGATGGCATTGGGCTCAGGAGCCAGAAACCCTCTTGCATCGTGTATGATGGAAGCCAGGCTGCAGTGCAGCCCTCATGTAGGGTGAGGTGGGTTTTTAATCCACTAGGCCATGATAGTTGTGGCTACAGCTCTCCATTGAGCAAGTGGTCATGGATCAGGGTAGCAGGTAGAGCTGAGTAAATCTCAGAATAAATCTCAAATTTGGTTCTTTTTTCTTTGGCTTCTGCTGAGATGTACAATTATCCTCCAATGTCCTACCCCAGTCTCTAAAGAGATTGTGCACAGTACCCATCACCATTCCTCTTTTGTTGTGACCTTGAAGACTATTTAGACTTCCATTCTCAAAACAGGTGCCTTCTTCTTGCTCAGGGATGAGAAGGTTTTACTGTTGCCTCAAGTTGCTGTGGATCTGCAGGAAGTGATTCATTTGCACATCAGAACACTGGCTTAGGGCGCAGCTGAAACACTCTGCCTCCCTAATTCCATGCAGGATATGAACCACAATTTCCCTGTACTCTAAAATCCTTAAAACTAATCAGGTTCTCTAGTGTCCACACACACTGAGCCTAGGGGAGGAGGCACAGTGCAGTTAATCATCATGTCAACATCTAATCGCCTTGGCTTTTATCTAACTTCCCTGAGGCTCCTCCAGCTAACAGTCTCAGTTTCCTAGGCTCGCCTCCTGGGAATTGGGGTGGCAAATGTAGCCATGCTTCTCTCTAAATCTTTCCTGTCTTAAGGTAGACTGAAGAAACTTTTAAACTTAATAGCCAAACATTTTGCCATCTTCATTTTTCTTTTTCTGTCATTGATCCATGGTAAACTTTGTTCCATTTGCTCATAGAGGGCAGCGTGTTCAGTCCTTGGCTGTGCTTACTGAGCTTTTTCCACCCAACAAAGAACCCGTTTGATCTGATGTACTCTAGGGTGCTAAATAACATCCTGTTTATTTCTCTTTTGTCCTGAGGTAGTATATTTCATCGGCTTCTTATGCTGAAATTTACTCCATTAGCACAAAGCCATGACCAGGCATCACTGAACAGGTTCTCAGAAATAAGAATGAACTGATTTCTGGTTTGGGGGCCTACCAGTACTATTATTAAGAAAAATCATTTACATTTTCTGCACGTCAGAACTCTGCCTGCCATGGAGGATGGCAGGAAAGGAAAGCTAATACAATTTTGTAAAGTGGTTGAAATGAGCTATTTACAGTCTGGTAGCTTTTAGAGCTGAAAATTTAAATACAGCCACATAGTCACCCATAAAGGTAAATACATGTGTATTTGGGCAGAGACTGGAATCTGAGAGTCATTTTTGAACTTGAGGCTCAATTTTCCTCTTGGAATAAATATTGAAGCTTAGGTTGACTGCACTGAAAAGTCTATAACTGATAGAGTTGTTTCTTATTCTTTCATTGGGTTTTTAATCCATAGATATGTGAATGTCTGTATATATATATATTTTTCTTTTCCGTCTGCCCCTTTAGCCTTGTTTTCTACTTACAGCTCCTTCATGAAATGGCACTAAACCTTGGTGTGAGCATCATTGCTTTCCAGTGAAGGAGCCCACATTCCTGTCTACTTCTACCCTGTTCCTGCCCATGCTGGAAATACCAAAAGAACGACCGACCCAGAAATGCCTCTTATTTATATTCGTTTGGTATTTGGTTTTAGTATCGAATATGAATGAATCTTGGATTTTATTTCCAAGTCAATATTGAACTGAAATGTCATTTATAGAGGACTTATTTTAACTAAAGTTTGCTTTCTGTTCTTTTCAATATCAAATCAAAACACTTTTACTGACATAAGTATATTTAATGCACAAGATTCTGTGCCTGACTTTATGAGTGACACAGAGCTGGGTCATATGGGTCCCAGCTCTCTCAGGACTTATAAACATGAGCAGCTATCTTTATAAATTCATAAATAATGGGGAAAGATTATAACGACTACAATAATTACTTTCCTCACTTTTCTCCTCTGGAAAAACTGACTTGATAATGTTTCTATTTTTTTAGGGTTGTGCCAATTAAATGAATTTTAAAATGTTAGTAGATTTGATAGTAGCCTAAAATATAGTAGACGTCTAATATGTTTACATATATATGTGTCTAATACACACATATATAACACATAGAACATATATGCATATATGACACACATATATAACATATAATATATAACATATGTATGTATGTGTGTGTATGTGTGTGTGTACAGTAATAACAGGAAGAACTACCAAGCACTTCAGGAGAGAAGGTAACTGTAAACCTGCACTTTGCTAGGGTCACAGAGATATAAGGAGTTTACTTGACTTGGGAGATTAAGAATAGCTTGCAGTAAGGTCACGGGGGGGAGACTTACCATGGACACTCCGAGTGGTAGCACTATATCCCTGTATGTTCCACCTGCTCTTTAATCTTGCTACTCAACATTGTATTGAAATCAAAACTTTTTCAGAAATTAAAACAAAACTTTAAGCAGGTCTAAGAGACAGAATCTCTTTCAGATCTATCCAGCTTAGTAAGGAAATTGTTCAGCTTGTGCTCCCTGTGAAAAGTAGCCAAATTCCATTTTAACAAATTTTTACTTGAAGAGTTTTTGTTTTGTTATTGTCAAAAATGCAAGTTAAGGAAACCCAGATGTTTCAATCTGCAAAACACACTGACTGGAAATCTGTAGATTGTTGTGGTTGAATACTTGAACCTGTAGGTAGATGATTTGGTAAGAGCATCTCAGGTCTGGATGATGTTGACTGTTGCCTTTGGTTTTTCTATGCAAGTTTTAGACATTTAGCAAATATTGCTCTCTAAGGCTAACTGCTTCAAACTGTTTGAAAGTTACAGATAGGCTAGTTTAGAAAGAAATGCCTTTATTTTCTCTGGCTTATTTGTTGATTTTGGTCTTAAGTATTTCTTGATTGTGAATTTTAGTAACAGCTCTATTTCAGAAGAAGGAGTCTTAGTTGTGTCTGAAGAATTTTAGACAAGTGTGTCTTGCCAAAAAAATGTTTGAAGTTTTTACAAAATAGCTTCTCCATCAGATATGTTTGCTAAATATGACAAACCAGCATGCTTGTTATTTCTAGATTTAACTTTGGATGGAAAATGTTCCTCTAGTCTCTGCCCTTGGCAATTCTTAAATATCTTAGATTTTAAATTCTCTTTTGTTTTCTGTGTCTGTTATTATCTGTATTGCTTTTTTTGATTATCTGAGGGCTGTGGACTTTAATTTAAAATTTCTTATTACTATATTTACCTCTTTTTCCATTAATATGTCAGTGAAATATATTACTTTGGTGTATCTTTTTTGTTCTTCTTAAATTGTTATGTGTTGCTTTGTAGGGGCATAAAGTAAACCACTCATGAGAAACTGCTGTGCCTACAAGGTTCAAGATGTGTTGATGAAGCTGAGTTAATTCACAGCACCTTTGAGCACAACTCTTATATTAGACTTTCTAACTGAACCAAGACCTATGCCCGACACGTCTACTGATTTAGGAAATAAAGTCTATGTAACATCGTCAAGAAGAAGTTTTAAATAACTTTGGATTTACTCTGCACTTGCAGCTGTTCATACATAACTTAACTCTTCCCACTGAAAAACAAATTTGTCACACCTGCCTTGGTGTGCATCTTCCTGTCTCATGAACAGTTCTCAAACCTACATAGTGAAGATAGACACACTTCACAGTAAACCAGCAATTTTAAAGCTTTTTGCTAGTAGAAATGCTTTCTCTGATTCCTCATTCTGACTTTTTTTCACTCTTTTCTCCAGTTTCTTCTGATTTCTGATTTCTTTTTCCCTCATTGTCAGGCTTTGGCTCTTTCTCCAACTTGGCATCTACACAGACACTTGGTTCTAAGAGTCTAACAGAACATACTTTTAGCTTCCCTCCTCTGATCACCCTCATTCCCTAGTTGTCAAGCGCACATGTCAGTTTCATTTCCCAGGTGCCTTCTCTGACTTCCCTTCCCCAAAGGACAATCTACAAGCATTCCCCTGTTACTTTTGCTTGTAGAACCTGGTTCTCATAGTACCCTGTAATTTTCCTTCCCAGCACTTACAGCAGTTTGTAATTATGTGTTTATCTGTGATTCCTCACTTAAAGTCTTATCCTACACTGTATCTCAAGCTCCATGGGGGCAGACCTGTGTCTGTTTCCTCCTCACTGAATTCTTCAGCAGCTGTGTGATAAGGCCTTGTACGTGAGAGGTGCTTATAGCTTTCTCGTGAGGATGGATTGATGTTTTATTGGTTTTGTAACCTTGAGCAAGTATCTTGAGCTGTCTGTGCTTCAGAGAAATGGAAAAACATACATGGTAGGATAATTTTATAGAATAACTGAGACAACCCATTAAATCATTCAACAGAATGCATAGCTTAGCGTAAATTACCAAATGATAACTAAGATAAAATCATCATTTTTTCCTGTCTGGTTAAAATAAGTGAATATTCTACAATTAGACTGCTGTAGGGCAGTATTATTCAATTTGCAGTATGAGTTTTTTGTGATTAGGTTGAGCGAACTAGAATATTTATTAACTCTGGTGCATGTAGAATATAAATTCCTTCCTTCATTACTTTAAGAACGTCCACTCTCAATAAGTAGTTCTATTAAAAACTTGAAGTCTTGGCTTGGCGCCTGTGGCTCAGTGGGCTAAGGCACCAGCCA
This sequence comes from Arctocebus calabarensis, assembly GCA_963573935.1. Classification (NCBI taxonomy): domain Eukaryota; kingdom Metazoa; phylum Chordata; class Mammalia; order Primates; family Lorisidae; genus Arctocebus; species Arctocebus calabarensis. The sequence goes on along the minus strand of CAUYON010010584.1, from coordinate 35,020 downwards.
CGTACACCTGAGCTGGCGGGTTCGAATCCAGCCTGGGCCTGCCAAACAACAATGACGGCTGCAACTAAAAAACGGCCGGGCGTTGTGGCAGGCGCCTGTAGTCCCAGTTACTTGGGAGGCGGAGGCAAGAGGCTCGCTTGAGTCTAGGAATTGGAGGTTGCTGTGAGCTGTGATGCTACAGCACTCTATCCAGGGTGACAGCTTGCGTCTATGTCTAAAAAAAAAAAAAAAAAAAAAAAACTTGAAGTCTTACCTCTCTAAAACTGTTACAAAATCAGTGAAGTGATGCCATGCCCCCTAATAGGTTCACCACACACCTGTTTCATTTTTGGGGGGAGATAAAGTCTCACTTTGTCACACTCAGTAGTGTGCCATGGTATCATAGCTCATAATAACCTCAAACAACTTGGGCTCAAGTGATTCTCTTGTCTTAGCCTCCCGAGTAGCGGGGACTACAGGTGCCCTCCACGATGCCCAGATAATTTTTAGAGACAGGGTCTCCCTCTTGCCCAAGTTGGTCTTGAACTTGTGAACTCAAGTAATCTGTCTACCTTGGCCTCCCAGAGTGCTAGGATTACAGCCATGAAACACCGCACCTGGCTTGTTTCACTTCTTATAGCTAAAGAAAGCCAGCACATCTCATGTGTGCTTCCAAGGAAAAAATATACCTGTTTGAATTTATTTGTTCACTCTTATAGTCCTTGTACATAGCTTTACTCTCCCCATTTCAAAGATAAGAAAACCATGCCTGGACTGATTAAGTGAACTGCCAATTGAATTTAACAGAGATGTATTGGACATCTGTTATATGCCAGGTGCTTTGGGAGATAGAAGAGGGAGTAAAGCCCAGGCTGAGCTCTCAAGGAGACCAGTTCAGCAAGAAGAAATGTACACATCGGACCAGCAATCACTCAGATGCTGCCCAGGAGCCCTGCCCACACACCCTCTGCATGTCCTAAGTGGGGGGTGTGTTCCCTGAGGATGTGAGCCTCAGGGTTTCAGTGCTCTGCGGACAGGAGAAACATCTGATCTCAAGGCCTAATAAAGAACCTTCTGAGCATGACAACAATGCCTAAAATGCTGAAGCTTCCCCACTTTCTCACTGTCAAAACATTAAAAACTAATTGCCCCCGGACTCTTTGATTATCTCCAACCCAGCTGCTGCCCTGACCACTTGAAAAATGAGCAGGCCTCCTCAAAGGAGGTTTGTTTACAGGAAACGGTGGAAATGTTGCTGAGTAGTTGCCGGCCTACTTTATTTGAGTCTCCTCTCGGGCTCCTGGTGCTCTCTGGTCCTGGGTTAGCAGCAAAGCAGAGGTCTTGTCATATTTTCTTATTTATATAACAACACATTGCTGTAAACTTTTTTCCTCTCTCAGGATGGAAAGACAATTTTCGTTGTTTTGAGTTCCTGCAAATCACTTAAACTCCCTGAACTTAACTTTCTGTATGATGGAAATAATGATAATATTAATATCTACCTCAAAGGGTTATTGATAATGAATAAAAAACTGAGTGTCTGTCTGAGATTTATATTCTGGTAGGCAGGGGACAATCTATCAATTAGAAAATGACTATAAGATGCCAGATAGTGAGAAGGGCTGTGAGAAAAATGGAGCAGGGGTTGGAGAGTGGTGTCCTAGTTCAGTTGAGGTAAACAGTAGGTCATCACAGGAAAGTGTCATACCAGCATATGACTTCTGAAGAGAGATAGGTAATGTGCACTAAATAGCATCTTAGCTTGTGCAAAGGCCCTGGGACTTTAGCTTATTGGAAGCACAAGGAGGAGGCTGGTGTGGCTGGAGCTGAGTCTGCAAAGGGGATCTAGTAGGTTAATCATGGGGGCGGCACTTGGACCTTAAAGAGATTAGGGTTTCATTCTAAGTCAGACAGAAGGCCCTGGACAGTGGTGTGACATGATATGATTGACTCCAAGGATCTTAGAAAGCTAAAGATAGGGAAAAGTATTGCCAGGTGACCTCCCTGGGGATGGACTATATGGGGATATGCAGCCAGGCCCTGGAAAAGCAGCAGCATGAGCAAGAGCTGAAGGAAAGTAGTCACCAAGCAGAAGCCACCAGGTCTTAACCTATTGACAAGATCCTGAGAGGCTGTTCATAAGAAAAGAAAATCTCTGAAATATTGCAGAATTGCACAAACCAGAAGAAAGGTGAATTTCTTGTAGCCAAGATATTGTACCACTTTTAGAGCTGGGGACTAGAAAGAGGATGAGATTAATTATGGAAACTAAAGAATAGAATTATTCTGTTTTTGCCACCTGAATTGTTATGGGTAAATTTTGACCCTGATAAAAATCAGAAGTCTTTGGCAGAATGTCTGAGCATAGAACGTGCTTGGTCATGTTACAACTCTGGTTCCTGGACCAGCAGTGGCAGTACGGGAGGATGGCAGGGAGATGATGTCCCTTCTCAGCCCTTGTCCAGGAAGCAAGAGATTTTTGTGCTGAGAACTTCCAGACTGATGTCTTACCAGTGTCATCGTCCTCTAACTTCTCACAGTCTAGGGTGCTAGAAAGCCCATCTCTGGTCCTTTCTCCTGTAGTGGCAATGCAGTGCCAAGTAAGCAGCTTAGTAGGATGGTGATGAAGCGTCTATCACATTAGGAAAGTCACTCTGTTGTCCTCCTGCGCTGGCTAAGCTCTAGGCAGTAACCACAGGCCATCTCCTCACAAATCCCCTTGTGGCTTTTGCAAGAGAAGAAATTGCTGCTTTTCCATAGTTTTCTATATGTTCTTTCTCTTTGCAAGGTTTAGAATTAGTTCTTAGAAGAGTGTGGGCATTTATAAAATGTTGCTGGACATCATTCATTAGGTACACTTTTAGGTCACTTCCAAGCTAGGGAATAGTGTTCCTCCTCTATAAATGAGTGACTGGTCTTAGGATCTGTGTGATTTCTGTTGACAGGAGTTTTTTTCTTAAATTCAAGGTTGTATCTTTGAGTTTTGAGCATTATTTGTTTTTTTCTCTTGAAAAAGGAGAACATGACAGCTGCATTTTTTGCAGGCTGGCTTTAAGCAATGTTTTTTTTTCTGTCTTTTTTTGTTGTTTGTTTTTAATTTCAGATTAATATGAGGGTACAAATGTTTAGGTTACATTGTTTTCATTTCTAAGGCTAAGTTTAAGCTGCAGTTGAGCCCTTCACCTGGGGGCATGCTGAACACCTTCACTTGTGCACATCAGGTGAAATCTTGCCAATCACCTTCTCTCCTCCCCCTTTCTTCTCCCTGGCTAGACTATACTTGTGTTTTTTTTTTTTTTCATGTGGGTATATAGTTGTTTGCATGTTGTTTTCATATTAGATATTTTTTTTGGATTTTTTTTTAATATTTTTTAGATATTGGATTTTTGGATATTTTTTTTCTGTTCTTGTGATACTTAGAAGAATTTTTCAACTCCATATAGGTAAACACAAAAGATGTAAAGTCTCCATCTTTTCGTATGGCTGAATAGTATCTGTGGTATACGTATGCCACAGTTTGTTAATCCATTCATGAATTGATGAACCCTTGGGCTGCTTCCATCTCTTGGCACCTGTGAATTGAGCTGCAGTAAACATCCTGGTGCAAATGTCCTTGTGGTAAAATGATTCGGGGGAGGACATTAGAAATAAAAATTTGTGATTCTCTAAGGAAGTACCAAAGCATGTTCATTGTACCCTTATCTATCTTTTTAAAAGTGAAAGACATTTCAAGACTTAAAACATGAAGGATTGCTTCTCTGACATCCTAAATAGTTCCTGGAAGAACTAATGGCATTCCAATTCCAATTGCAGCAGAGTTGGTTAATGGAAGCCTGTAGCACTTACTGTAAAGGATGAAGGAGACCCTCCACATAAGTCCTGCTTGGATATGCACTTGTTTTTCCAAAATGTTCTCTGCTTATGTATGAGCCCCTTTGATTTTGTCAATAGATATAAACAGCTACATTTTTAATTAGATTAAGATAAGGTATAATTTAAGACCTAGGTCAGTGATACTCAGCCTGTGGGTTGCAACCCCTTTGTAACAATGAAAATACATCCTACATGTCAGATATTTACATTACAATTCATAACAGTAGCAAAATTACAGTTATGAAGCACCAACGAAAATAATTTTATGGTTGGGGGTCACCACTATAAAATGGGAAACTATATTAAAGGGTCAAGGCATTAGGAAGTTTGAGAACCACTGACCTAGGTTATACTAAATGTGATGTGTCATCTTGATTTGAATCCTTGAAGACAAGGGCATTAATTAGAAAAACTAGGAAAATCCGTATTCTGTGGTTAGGTAACATTTCAATTAAGAAGTATTTTACAAATGTTCATGTCTTTTAAAGGTAATAAGATTATATAAGATGTTACCATTTGGGAAAGTCAGTGACAGGAATATATAGGATACTGTATTATTTTACAACTTTTATGTAAATTTAAAAATCCTTAAAAATCAATGAGTAAAATTAAAAATGGGTATAATACCAAAGGATATGATACAGTTCAGGGATTTTCTTCTGAATTTCAAATCCAGTCCTAGTGATAGTGTCCCAGGGCATGTATAGTTCAATGAAAAGCAACGGTGGGAGAATAACGATGAGGACAATTTCTGGAAGGTATGAAGCTGGAGACCAAACCAGTCACTAATCCTACAAGGTAGGTATGACTTGACCTGTACTGTGTGAGTGAGGAACCTAAGATTATAGCAAGAAGTAACTCTTCCACACTCAATAGTAATATTAGCCCCTGCTCTCAACCAGAGAGTCAGGAGGCATTAGTCATAATCAGGACCCTGCCTCCTGTGATCTTGGCAAATTCCTAAACCTCTCTGGATCTCTGTTCCATCATTTATAAAATAAGGAGCTTGGTTTTGATGATTCTTAAGGCTTCTCTTAGCTCTGACATCCTCTGATCTGATGACCTATATATAAAGTAGCTCTTAATTGAAATATTACCATTAAACTTTCTATCAAGTGAAATCCCTTTAAGACTCATAGAAAATAACCTTGTGATCTGAAGGGGGCTTACGTGACATTTGAGTTCTCCTCCACGTTCATTTCTTTTTCTGCATGATCTTGCCAACACTTTATTTCTGGCTAAACGTTTACCAATCCCAGGAAATATGAGCACTTGTAAGGCAAATTTTACTGTAATAGCTTATAGCAAATTTTGGAATTCTCGTTTTAGCATCTGTATGTGTCTGTTTTTTAACTTAATACATATTATTGGCAGAATAGGGATAAGGAAAGATTGACAATAATAAGCTATCCTGCAAGTATTTACATATTAGAGGTTGGTTTGTAAGAGTAAATTGTAAAAACTAATCATAAAAATATATTCTAACCCCTGGGTTAACATGAATTTGGTCCTGTTTACTTGAGCTGAACTATTATTTAAATAACCCATTAACTTTTAATAATCTCTAAGATGTGTACATACAAATCAATATTAAGCAACGAAGAGTGGACTTATAATAAAAATTGTGATTTCTTAATCCTGGAAGAAATTTAGTGAAGGTGCATGGATTTTCAAAAATTTCAGTACTGCTTATTAGAATCTACTTTATTATATGAAATAAAAATAGATGGACAAAAGAAGAACCATATATACTTGCCAAAAATATTACCCAGTGTGCAATGTAAAATTATTTTGAAATGGTTTTTACTAGCCTCTATTGCAAGGATCTTGGTGATAGCTTTAGTACTTTCGTGAATCCATATACGCACAAATGCCCAAATTAATGTCATTTCTTTTCTTGACAAAAATAAATATGAGATACACATAGTTATTCAACTGAAAGGAACAAAACTGAAAAGAGAAAATAACTGTTACTTTGTTAAATGCTGTTATATCTAAGAAAAGGGGGAAATAAACTCAGTTAAGGATATAAACATTTGCATTTGTTTCAATATGTAGATTAAATTGATGTCTTTATTTTATTACTACTTTTATGCATAGAATCATTTTGATTATCCCCATTTCAATATCCTCTTAAGTAATTTTGCTGCAGAAGAACATTGGGGAAATTCTGAAATACCCCCAAAATATTAAATATTGTATCTATATTTATTTTCTTTGCTTTAGAACAATGAAGTGATATCTTTTGTACTCAACATTTAATACTTATCCCTTTGATAGTATACTTTTTAAAGTATGTAGGTTTTTTTTAATGATGATCAATCATATGGAAAATTGAGTTCTTTGTTTTGCATCTGCAATTACTTCTTACACTACTTACATAACCTACAAAGTCAGCCATCCTCAGTCAGTGCCAGTTTTCTTTCTGCCAAATTTGTATCAAGGGATTAATGGATCTGAAAGCACATTTGAAAGTATACAGACATATATTCTGGTTAATTAAAACAGTTCAGTTTTTCACTATTTATTGTGTGCTTACTATGTGTGAGCGGCTATGTTTTAAGATAAGAAAAATGCGTACTTGAAAGGTAGAAATTCTAATTAGAGGAGACAACCAATGAGAAATCAAATAAGGTACTTGCAGATAGAGATAAGAACTATTAAATAAAGTATGTAACAGGTTGGTAGAGGAGAGAGGCCTGCTTTAGATAGAAGTTTGCGGGCATTTTCTCTGAGAAGGTGCCCTTCGAGTTAAGAGCCAGTAAATACCAGGGGATCTAAGGAAGGGCTTTTCAGTGGAGGAGCCAGTGAAGTGTATCCAAGGAAGAAACAGTGAGCTGGAGCACAGTCACGGTGATCTATGGGAGAAGGGCCCTGAGATCCACTGAGAGACACAGGCTTGGGCCTGCTGTGTCCTGCCATATTTCAGAGTCCTAGGTAAACTTAATGATCTGTTTTAAATATTGAAGTTATTAATTATTTCATCCAAGTTCCCAAGAGCCACGTACCTAGATGATGATGATAATTAACCCAAAAAGGCGGTTGGAGCTCTTAATTCTCAAGAATTATTTTGTATTAATGCTTTCTTTCATACTAGCTGTGATATAGGTTTTTTTGTACAAGAGGTGGGGGAAGTGACAGTGAAGAAAGCGAGATCTCAACAGTTTTCTGAAGGTCCCACCAGTGGGACTTGGATAGTTGCCAATGTGAGTAATAAAAAGATATCAAAGAATACGCCATGATTTCTTACCTGCATTTTCCAAATGGACATTGGTAATGGTTGCGGTTATAATAAAAAAATACTTCTAGGGGGAACAGAATGTATACTGATAATAAACTATAGCTAAAAATGAACCCTCTTAGAGGACACCCACTGGCAGGAGTTTGAGAATAATAATTAAAAAGATCAAAATGTGATTAGGAGAGTAGGAACAGTAAACATATTGTAAGAGAGATGAGAAATAGGGAAAGAGTAAAATTGAACTATGATAGGATATAGTAAATGAAGTAACAATATAAAGTCATTTGAAGAGAGGCTTTTACATTTCAGTTGTACCAGCTTAAAGTTAACCTGGAATCAATTTGGTGAGTGACTAGGGGAATAAGACTATTAAAATGATCAAGAATATTTACAGTAAATTGTTTCTAGATTTAAACACTAATTATTAATCCGTCATATAAGCTTGAATATTTCTAACATGTAGGTATTCCTTCAAGGGTTTCCTATGCATGTAGTAAAATTAGTAATGAAAAATGAACTAACAAAATAGGGAAAGGTTTTATAAATTCATCTAGCTCTTATTTTGTGAAGGCACTATATTCAGAAAAAAAAAACTATATATATGTATACACATACACACACACACACACACACACCCATATATATGTATCTTAATATGTACCAAATCACCATCTGCACTAGGTTTGACCACCAAGGGTGGTCTCATCTTTGTTCAACACCGAGAGCCAGTTTCATCAGCATCATCCTTTACTTGCTCTCCTGCAAACAATATTATGCAAAGCATAATAATTTACCAAGGAAATGTATCATTTAAGATACTGCGACACAGTGGAATATAAAGTACAAGGACTTTCTGGTTGTAATTTATCTTTTGAAATAATAGTAACTAGATGTGCATGAAAGAAAAATGGAAATATACTCTAAATCAATTCACTTGGAAGTCATGGACTTAGAAAGATATGCTGTTATTTAGATTTCCTATGAAGGTCAATTAATGTAATTTTGATGGTTCTAATCAATAATGAGCAAAGTAAATGAGGTTATATTTCAAGAATACAAAATTACTGTATCCTCAATTATTTTGAAGAGTAAAGATTTTGCTCATCTCAAGTGGACAAATTCTTACTTAAATAAGCATGCATGTAGCTGTTATTCAGTGAATCATTTATTTTGGGAATGAGTAAAAGAACTTACTTAACTGGCATAGTATAATAATTGCTCCATGCCAAATTAATGACATTCAGAAAGTTGGTTGCCATTTTTCTTGTTTGTTTTTAGAAATAAGGTTTTGTTGTCACACAGGCTGCAGTGCACTGACACAATCATAGCTCACTGTAGTCTCCATCTGCTGGGCTCAAGGGATCCTCCTGTCTCTTCCTCTTGACTACAAGTACACACCACCATGTCTGGTTAATTTTTTTATTTTTTTTACAGAGATGGGTCTCACTGTGTTTTCTAGGCTGGTATTGAATGCTTGGCTTCAAATGATATTGAGATCTAGGACTGCCAAAGTTATGGGATTACAGGAATGAACCATCACACCTGGCCTTGCAATTCTTCTGATTTCTCTTATTTTTACCTTTTGTGTAACAAAGTATGGAATTCAGTTAACATATTTTATTATTGGTGATAATGGGCTCAGTGCCTTGTAGGAGCAGGGCTGAATCTACTGAATTCATATACTTGAAATGTCATGGTTCATTCTATTTTATCAACCCCAGACACACAAAATTGTCTATTATTTATATTTTAATATGCTGGAGTCATTTCTAAGGACAACGTATGTAGCGATATGTTGAGTTTTTTGCTTATATGTGTTGTTAAATAACAATATACTATAGATATGAAGAATGGGGGGAGATTAAGAACATCTCCAAGGAAAAGCTATGCCATAGTTTTTTAAAAATATGCCAGGAGATAAAAAAAAAAAATGTTGAAGAAACCAAAAAATGAACAAACATAAAGAAGCAATTTCTTTTTATCCCATATCAAGCTGTGTTCTATTTTTGACATCCTAATTTCAATCTAGTTCTAGTGTTTTAGGTATTTGCAGAGGTATTTTTGTATTTTGTAAGAAAATGGTGTGCGCTGTTTTGTTTACTTCTGGGAGAAGGTGAAGAGCTCCATATGTTCATCCTTCAAGACTCAGGCATCCCTTTCCACCAATATAAAGTAATAACTATTCTGACTGATTTTACAAAAGTTTAAAAAATCTGAATGCTTTTCTCATCCTCTGTTCTAGGCGCTAGAGGATTCTAGCAGTATGTTTTATGATTATAGCTGAAAATTTGTTGCTAAATTCTAAGGATTTTAGTTTAAATATGTTTACAAAAAATCTATAACTACTCCCTTTCTCTTTCTATAACTACTCCCTTTTTTTGTTATTTGCCTTTAGTTTTAGATAATTACAAGCTGACAAGTTGTCAAGAACAGAGATTTTTTAAATGCAGAGGGACCTATATAGTTTTTTCTTTAAATAAAAATATAGGTATTTCAAGGTTAGCTCTAACAAAAAAAAAAAATGAATTAAAGATAATCTTATCTAAATCATGGAGATATTTAAAATAGAAAATACCTCAATGGCCTGGCTTGTGCATTTATTATATTGCATTACAGAAATTACGAATATAAGGTTCAGAAAACATGGACAGAGAAAGTAGATGTTACTTATGTGATACATTTTTCCTGAGGGTGTTGTACACCAGTTATCTAGGGAGTTTTTTGTTTGAATAATCAACTTTATTAATCTGTGATTTATATATAATGCACTGCATATATTTAAGGTAGACAATTAATTTTGACAGATGTATATACATACAAAATTATCACCATCACTACCAAGATATAGAATATTTCATCATCCCCCAAACAATGCTTGAGCCCTTTTGCAGTCCTCTTCCCTCTCTACCAGTCCCAGCAAACCAGCGAACTGTAGATGAGTTGGGCAAGGTAGCCTTTTCTGTCACTATAGATGAGTTGGGCAAGGTAGTCTTTTAAATATTTAATATTTTTTGAAAGTGACCAATTTTATAGGATACAGAGAAAAATCAATAGTTATTTATTACTTGAAGGCATTAAAGATAAGCAGAGTTTCGAACGAATTAAGCAGGTGCTACTTAACTTACCATGAAGTTGCATTCTGATTAATCCATCATAATTAAAAAATATTATTAAGTTGAAAATGCATTTAATGTACCTAATCTACTGAATTTCAAAGCTTAGCCTAACCAGCCTTAGATGTGCTTAGAATACTTGCATTAGCCTACAGTTGGGCAAAGTGATTTAACACAAAGCCTATTTCATAATGAAGTTTTAAATGTTTCATATATTTTTGGGTAATGCACTGAAATTTGTATTGGTATTCGAAGTACGGTTTCTACTAAACTTATATCACTTTTGCACCATCCTAAAGTCAAAATATCATAAGTTGCATACCACCAACTGTATACTATCTGCCTTAAAAATTCTGTCTACATTTTTGTGTTGATATTCAAAGCACGGTTTTGTATCACTTTTGTACCATCCGTAAGTCAAAATATCTTAAGTTGAATACTACCAGCTATATACTATCTGTGGAGATTGCTATTTTGATCACGGTTTAAGGAAATCAACATGGGTAGTGATTTACAAGGAAATAGCTCAATCTCTTCTGCTACAATATCAGTTCAGTGGCATGTCAAAATCTTAGTTTTTTGAGCATACTTTCAAAAGGGAATAGTGGTCACAGCAAATCCTCTTTACAAGTTAGAGAGTGATGTCTCTCTGTCTCTCTATCTCTCTCTGTCTCTTTGTCTCTGTCTCTGTCTCTATATATATATCCCAATTTTCTTTGATTTGCTAATATATTAAAATATTCTCAATGAATTTCTTAATATAATCATAGAGATAAATGATAAATTTTATCTGTAGAGCCTTAGCTGTCTTTTTTTACAGAATGACAAGGATGGCTAATATGTGCAAAGTACTTAGCAAGTGTCAGGCATGTACATGTTTAAGAAATGATAATCTTTATTTTGACAGTTTAGTGATCACAGAGATCAGAGCCCACGCTCTATTGAAATCATTAATGATTGTCAATATATGTTGTTGAAGTTTCTAGTAGTGCTTAAAATTTTCTACTAATATTTTTGTAACAGTTTTAATGTTTAGTCATTGTTTTCAGAAATTAATATGCTGATCAAAGCCAAAGCAAAGTCTTAGGCTAATAAATGACAATCTTTCAGAACATATGTACATAAACATATACATACATATACGTACAAGCATCAGTATTATAGACATTTTGTGTAATTGTGTAATTTATTGTGTTCACTATGGACATTTTATATGTACCATTATACTTTAAGTATGCAGGTATATCATATAGTTGTTTTACAAAAATAATTTTGTACCATTGTGCTGTTTTGGGTTTTTTAAAAATATCCAATAAACTGATACCATATTTAATGGCAATAAGTGCAATTACATGAAATTTTTTATGGCTACATAAAAATCCCATTATATGGTTGTATTGTAAGTTTTTATATATAATATTTATCTATTTGCTATAAATTTAGTTTGTTTCTATTTTCTTTTGCTACTCACATTTTAATAAATCTTGTTATATATGAGTGGTTGCATATTTATAGGATTTTATACTTTAAAATACAAATTCTCAGAAAATAACTTAGGGTCAAATCATGTACGTATGGTATGGCTCTTAATATATAATCATCTTTAGATGATTTAATTTATTCTCTTCTTACCCCAGTGGATGCATATTGAGTTATTAATTTTCCCACTTTTTTATGTGATATGGTAGTTGATGAAATACGCAAACATATTTCAAAAAGAAACACAAGAAGATATATTCTTCTTAAGTGATGGAAGAAATATTCGTAGTATTTTAGTTGGATCTCAAGGTTTTAAGTTGAGGTTTCTGAAGCAACTAATTATGATGTTTAAAGAATCGCATTAAAATAATGTGCCTCAGTTTTTACCTCTATTATTGTATTCTAGCCAACAAAAGTATGTGCTACTATTTGATAAAATTCTTAACAAACTACAATAGAATCTCCTCAGTCTGATTAAAAATGTGTACAACTAGAAGGAAACTACAGCAAACATAATACAATTTTTGTATATATTGAAGCTATTGAAAGTTTTTACCCCAAGGTAGGGAATGAGATGAGGATGTTGTTACCTGAAAGACTGCGGTTCTTTCACTTGGCTGGTGACTCTCCATGGGAAACTGTGTTGAGCAGTAGGAGTTTTAATCACTTGGAACAAGTGAGGAGCACACTAGCAATCTTCTCTGAAGAAATGTCTCAATGAGGGATTGTGTAAATGAAAAAAAAATTTTAGACAAAATCTTGTAAGTGATTTTTGTAAAGATCAATGTATTGTCCAGCTACAACCGTTTAAAAAATGAGCTTTAAAAATACTAGTTATGATTGTAGGGAAGCAAAGGGATACCTTCCCCTCTGCTCTTTCAAGAGTTACCGAAAATGGACTGACAAAAAGCATATTAATAGGAAGAAAGGCATACTAAATGTATTTTAACATACACATGGACATGCGAGCAGTACACAGATTGTGAGACTGTAAGAGAGGTCAATGATTGAGACTTAAATACTATTCCGAAGGGAAAGATGTATGGACCCAGAGGTAGATATTGTTTTATAAGTGAATATCTTTGGAAGCTGAACATGACAAGTTCTAGGGAAAGAGAGAGGCAGAGCTGCATGAGAAGAAAGGTTGTTTCATTATGCAAATAAAATTCCCCAGGTAACCACTCAGAGCTCCCTTCAGATGAATAGATAGAATAGATGAAAAGTCTGTTTGGGTGGTGTGACCACTCCCAGTCTATTCTCTCCTCATTGATCTTCCTTGGTTATTTGATGAGAATTCTAGGGAGGGAGAAAATTGCATTTCTTTTGAAAATTAACTTTTGTAGTCAAGGAAATTCCAGAGAGTATTTCTCCCATTGCTTTGGGAAGGAGGATCAGAGAGACAGGAAGGTGGTTTTGAAACTTATCACTGAGACCTTTCAATTTTCAAAGCACTCAGCATGCCAAAGCACCATATTTGGGGGCATTATTTTCTGCACCTCAATATTAGTATGGAAAAAATTGATTTATTAGAAATATGGCTAAAGAAAGAAATATGTACTCTAAGTGTGGAAAAATACAAAACTTTATTGGAAAATATTAAGGAAGAACTAAATAAGTGGAAGTCTATACCATGCTCATGAACTGAAAAACTCGATATCATATATATATATTAATTCTCAAATTAACCAATATGATTTATCAAATAAAACCAAATTTGAACTTAGGGATTATTAAAATAAGGAGGAAAGGATAATGGCCATAGGGTGAGGGTCCCCAATCAAAAGATTTGCAAGCATAACCAAAGTCAGGCTTTTCTTTTGCAGTACGTTTTAGTCAACAAAGTTAGAAAGACCAGGTTTGAAGGAGTGGGCCTGGCAGGTAAGATGGGCAAGGTGACATGATCAGACAATTGTTCAGGGAATGTTTTTCTTGGTGTTCAGCTGATTTGGGCTAGGGGCCCTTCATTTTGTATATGTTTGTTTAACCTTAGGAACCAGTCACTCTTTAGGGAACTAGAGCAAGGAGCGAAGCCTGACTAAAATTTAGCTAAATCCAGTTAGCAGGTGTTCTGTCACTGACTACAAAGAAGTCAGGTAATCATTTATGAGGCGAAGAATAGAAATTTGGAGGACTGTTGATTTTGTTCTACGTAAACAAGGTTGGCATCCAGGAGTCTTCCTTAAGCCATATTGGGAAAAATTCTTTGCAGGAAGCTATTTCCTGGAACACAGAGAAGTCAGAGAGATTTCTTAACCTTTGCTATTTTTCAGGAGTATGGAGGTCAGGTAATGTTCTACACTGTCAGATTCAATACAGTCTCAATGAAAATTATAAGAAATATTTTTGTGGAAATTAACACACTGATTCTAAAATTTAAATGGAAATTCAAAGAACTAGGAATAGTCAAGGCAATCATGAAGAAAAAAAGGCTGGAAGATGTAACATAAGATATCAAGACCTAATGCTATAATAATTAAGATTACAGTATTGATTGACACAGGAGTAGAACAAATAGATAAAGAAAACTAACAAGAGAATGTAGAAATAGACTTATAGATATGTGGTCACCTGATTTATGACTGTGGTAGAATAATTAAATTAATGGTCTCAATCTTCATCTTTTCTATGTCTGATGCCCATTTACAATGTGACTTTGCAGCTGCTCTGACCAAGTGGTCTAAGTCTATTGTCCTGCCAGTCAATTCTGAGTATGGCCACGGGACTTGCCTTGACCAGTGAGATGTTAGCAAATGTAACAGAGCAGAGGTCAGGAAAACACTTGCACATTTTCACTTCCAGCCTCTTCTGTTGGCCATCAATATGAGGACATACCTGTGCTAGTCTCCTGGAGGGAAATATGTGGAGCAGAGTGATATTACCCAGCTGGCCCAGCTGAGGCCATTATCCTAGGAGAGGGAAATCGGATTGCCTTTGAATACTTTGCCAGATTTCCAAGAAAGTCAAACATTTAAAAAATAGAGGCAATTAATTCCAAGAAGCTTTAAAATGGAATGAAATTGAAATCATATTACTTGACTTGGCTTAGTATTGAACAATATTTACCTAGTCATAATAAAGATTTTAAAAACCACATAAAGCTGTAGATTTAATTAAAAATGTGATGAAACTACATCAAAAAGAAGAGGGAGAGGAAGGTAGTGGGGAGGACAGAGTGACTGGTGATGCAAAAGAGTTCAAACTTCATCTTTTCCTAGTAGCAAGCTAGTGGATAATTGTTAAAAATCAGTAGTGTAATGTAATCATGTTAATTGGAAACGTGAAGGAATGCAGATGCTCCTTGACTTCCGATAGGATTAAGTCACAATAAACCTATCTCCAGTTGAAAATATGAAAATTCAAAATGCATTGAATACACTTAGCCTACAAACATTATAGCTTAACCTAGTCTAGCTTACATGTGCTCTGAACACTTATCATTAGCCTATAGTTGTCCAACATTGTCTAACACGAAGCTTATTTCATAGTAGAGTGTTAAATACCTCATGTAATTCATTAAATACTGCCTCAAAAATGAAAAACAGAATGATCATATAAATGCTGTGAGTATAGTTTCCTCAGAACACATATTGCTTTCACAACATTATGAAGTCAAAAATTGCTAAGTCAAACCATTGTAAGACGAGGACCATCCGTATTTGAAGGAACAGCTAAAAAGATTGGAAAATGTCCTTTGGATATGGAATCTGGGGAAGGCTGAGGAGGATACAGCTATTTATCATTTTAAGTCTTCTTGTTAGGTTTTGAATTATTAAGTGGTATACAAATAGTAGCTTGATATAGTATTTTTAAGCATAATTTGAACAAGCTCTCCCAGTCCATGCTCCCCTGGGGGTCCTGATAACTGCAATGTGTCCTCACATTTTTATACATTGCCTCTTTATTGCCCTGTCCCAAATTCATTAGACTTCCTAAAATACTTAAAAAATGGAGTGTTGTATTAATGAGGCAAAATTGATTCAAAGTGATTGATTCAGTGCAAGTCTAAAGAATACCACTGGGTCCAAAGATCACCCTACTCTACCTCCTTACTCCTTATTGCTCTACTAATTTGCTGTAGCCAAGAGCTCAATCATTTTGCCTATCAGCCAAAGACAAAAGCCACACTAAAGTAGGAATACAGGTGAAATAGGACTAGCAACTCGAAGAGAAGACAGTTATATCAAACATCACTAAAAGATGCAATGCTGCCTGCTATTGCCCCAAGACTGAGATTGACTCCTGCATATCATTTATGATGTGGAAGGACTAATTACATGTAATTATAAAAACAAACTCACAAAGTAGACTGGGCTTGGGTTTTTAAGATGGCTATTCCAATATGTAATATTTCTAGGTCCTAATACAGGCCTTCAAACTACCATTCATGGAACAACTGTTCCTTTTGGCAACTCACTTTTTACATTTCTTTCCTTTTTAAATAAGTCTCTGAATTATTCTTAGAACTAAAATCATGCTATTATTTTTGACTTAAATAATTAAGCTAAATATTTTGGTTCAAAGTGTCCCTTCATTGGTGATAGGAAAAATAGTAAAATGATTTGCTTTATTTTACTATGTACACATCTTCTTTTAATTTTTTTCTATTCTCAATCTTCAGCTATCCCCTTTTTAAAAATTATGCATTATCATGTTTTGCCCTTGATCAAAAATGAAGGCCTGCAGGTGTCTGCTATGTACAAATTAACTCTAAGTTAACATCCAACTTTTCCCACAGAAACCTTGCCAGAAATAGTGTGATTCATTTTTAATAAATTTCACAAAAGCCCTCTCTGGCTGGACCTCAACAAATGTCACTTCTGTTGTGGGACTTTTAAGGACTCAGCGGAATATGATTTTCAAAAAATAAATAAATAAATAAATAAATAAAAAGTATCTTCCATTCTCCCAAGTGCTTTCATCACTATGTTTAAAAACTGCTGTTTCAGAGCTTACCCTGGACTTGGGATACTTTTGATCTGCACCAAACATCTGTGATTGGAATAAGAGCTATGCTAGAAGCATCCTTTTCTAAATTCTTCTAATTGGCCACTCTGATGTTACCAGTGCCATTGGAGGGTTTTCTATTTGGAAATAGATTTCCAAATTTGTGGGATTTTCTCTGTTTCATTTATGTATTTCCAAATGCCTATTGAACCCCTCATATGCTATGTCCTGACCTAGGGAGTTGATGATAATCAAGAGAAATGTGCAGGGTGGCACCTGTGGCTCAAAGGACTAGGATGCTGGCCCCATATACCGGAGGTTGTGGGTTCAAACCCAGCCCCAGCCAAAAACTGCAAAAAAAAAAAAAAAAAAAGAGAAACATGTCAGTGCAAAGCGAAGGTAATATGTAAGCATGGGGGACTCTCAGCTCAGACCTCTATGGTATTAAGGTCATTCCTGGTGGGCAGCTGGGGTTGAACATGGACTGGCTGTTTTCTGCCAACATCTGCCATGATATTCCTGTTGCCCTATCATTTGTTGCCCCTTCAGGACACTGCGGAATCAAATCATCCTTCATCTGTACAATTGAAGTAGAGCTTTCTCATTCCTTCCCATACCACTTTAACACACATGATACTCTACTACTCCAATGTTAACTTAAGAAAGCATCAGGACACTGTTTCGACTTCACCTGGTTGTTCCTGATCCATGCTCTGCTTAGTTGCTTCCTGCCCTCTTTGCCTGCATATACAATCAAGTACAACTGTGAGTTTTTCTCTGGAGTTATTCTGCTTTCTTGGGTTCTAGCCTAGAATTGATACCCTTTGCTCTCCTATGTGTCCAAACTAATATGCACTAGTCATGTCTGCATTTATTTCAGTGCTCCCCCTTTTCATGAACCTGAAATCTCTGTTTCCCTTTTGCTGCCCCTCTACTTTTCCTCCCAGTAAGGAATTTATATTCAATTTGTTGTGTGGAGTGGGTAATGAGCCAGATAGCCCTGACCTTTACTCTTCAAAAGGTTCCCCAAATCAACGGCCTTTGCTCTATCAGAAACTTCTCTTCTATCCTGGAGAATGTGGTAGGCTTTTGAAACTCAAAAGCCAAGAATGTACCTCTGTTTTTCTTGTTATGGTGTTCTGTTTTTTCATCTCTCCAGAAGCAAGAATGGAAGAGAGAATGGTCAGTACTTTAATGAGGGAAAGGGGCAATGAGTAGATGGCTTAATAAGGGTTAAGTGTTTAAAAATATTTAATAGTATCTGGTTAGTTCTAGGAAAAAATCTAACATAGCTAGAATAATAGAGATAATCATAAACCAAGGGAAATTACCATCATAGAGGAGAAGATAATGCTTCATAGAATGTTTGACGATGGTTCCATGAAAGAATTGGAATTCTATTCAAATGATAGAGAATGGGTGTGATTTCAAGAGGAAAGGATTGACTTGAAAAAGCCTTCTCTATAAGGAGAATAGTTGAATAAAGAGAAGCCATTTGAGAGAATCTTGAATATACATGAAAACAATTTTCTTTTAGTAAAATAATGAAAGCATTCTGAGTAGTCATGTTGACTCTGGAGTGAGTCTGTCTGACTTTGAGTCTTGTGGCTGCCCTTCCTGACTGTGTGACCTCAGCGGAATTACACAGCCTTTCTGAGCCAGTTTTATTGTACATGAATAGAAATACTGACAGCATGTATCACATGGTGTTGTATGAAGATTAGGTGCATTACAAATGCTAAAGCACTTAGAGCAGTGCCTGGGGCTTAGAAAACGCTGTGTTAACTGCTGGAACAATTTTGTTCAGCAGAATAGGGGAAAACTAAGGAACAGAAAGGTTGGGAAGTGCCTTAAATGAGATGAGGAAATAACTGGCCAGGGATGGTTTAAAGAATAATTCAGCTCTACATTGCTCCTTAATTTAAAGTATTGATTTTCCAACAAAATTGTTAGAATGGCACAGTAGCTCATCAGAAATGCCATCTCCAGGCCACTTCTTCACTCAGTGACTGTGTTTCAGTACTTACGGGGTGTGGTGGGAAATCCATGTGTTAGTAATAATGATTCTAAGAGCTAAGGTCGGGGTAAGGCAAAGATTAGAGTACAGATTCCAGGGCGCCCTCACCATCAGGGTCATTCTAGTGGAAGTTGGCCTAAGAGTTAACTCTTCCTTAAAATGTTCATCCTTAATGCCTCGATGCCTCAATTTCTCATTAGCTTCACCCTGGTTGAGGCTCTGAGATTGTGATGCTGGTGGAAGAAGAAATTCATTTATGCACTCATTTTTTAGATGTATTTTCTGAGCACCTGCTATCACTCTGGCATTATTCCAGGTCTGGGACACATCATTAAAAATAATTGACAATGATGCTGCTCTGTATAGATCATACTGTATTTTAGTAAGACAGAAAAAATAATCATAATAATGAAGGAAATCATATGTTATTTAGAATCCAATAAATGCTATGAAAAAAATAAAAATAGAGCACGATGAAGGTGGTGGTTCATACTTAAAGATGCTTTGTTTTAAAGGAGAACCCAGGCTTGTTCTAAGATGATCACTCTCTAGGATCTGCTCACATCCACCAGGAGTAGCCAGTTACCTGGATCCTTCTCTACTGTAAAAGGTTTCTGAGAACACTTTCTACCTCAGCAGGAAATGTGTTTTGTGAGTTTTTGGTGGTGTCTGCTATGGGTCTGGCCAGGGCGAAGAAGGTTCTCCTTTTTTCCCCTTTTCCTCCTCTTATATCCAGGGAATCAAAGTGTTAGCTCTTTCAACACCTATTAAGGGGAGGGTATAAAATGTACTTAGTGACACAGATGTTCTGAATTTTTGGAAGCTGAAAAACCTCTGGTTGTTGCAAACGATTCTGTGGTGAAAATTTAAGGGCAAATTGACTGTAAAATAACATTGAAATGAAAATCCGGCTGTAATGCTAAAAAAAAATAGTGTAAAGTGATAAATTCTGTGATCTCCTTAGGATTTGTCACGCACACGTGTCATGGAATTTTAAAACTGGAAGGGGACGTTGGTGGATCATCTAACAAAGATGATATGAAATGAGAGGTAGGAGATGCCAAGTACATGATCATTTAATTAAGAGAATCTCTTTTGTAAAATGTTATAAAGGAGAGAACCTTTTTTACTGAAAACAAGGGACCATGGCCAAGGGTTTATCCATCAGAACACATGACAATTAGATGTTTAAAGACAGAAAGTGGAGGAGACTACGAGAGCATGAAAGGATAAGAATAAATCAGAAAAATAAATGAGGCAAAAAACAAAAAACAAACCACATACACACACACACACACACACACAAAGCCCTGGACTTTTGAAGTTCCTTAGATTCTGTTTTATGTCACTGCTAATGTACAAATAGAGGAGCATGTCATTGAGAGCAGGGCATCTTAAAACTACTTATGGCAGCAATTTCTTTGAACACTACATTTAGTAAATGAGCTACAATTAAAGGCCACTGAGTCTGTGGCTGCCCGAGCACCAGGGAGGAGCAGTAGAGGATACAGTGTTCTCATTCATTCAGTGGATATTCACTGGACAACAGCAAGGTTTTCATTGAAAAATGTTTACCACAATAGAGCCAGATCTGTAATCTGGATAAGCCTATTTACAGTTGATTTCCATTCTAGTATGTATAAAAGACCTGCACTTGGGCTTTTTATTGTATTCTGTTACCTAGAGTGAAATTGGGTTTACTGAGCATTATTTGGCCTGGCTAGTTCAGTTATCCTATCTAAGTGGTCACAAGGACCTGCAAAGATTCATCTTATAATGCAAATTTGCTCCATTTGCTCCAGGCAACCTCTGAAACCATAGCCAGGCTCAGCCAGGGTGAATGCCATTATCAAGAAAATCATCTAGAAGGGTCTTTAGCCTCTTAGGTGCTCATTAAGTGTTTGTTAAATAATTCAAGAACTAAGGTCCTATTTACCATACATTTCAGACAGATAGACAGACAGACAGACACACACACACACACACACACACACACACACACACACACATAGAGAAAAGATTATGCCTGGAAGACTATCTACCAAACTGTTAATAGTTGTTAATTTCTTTGGAGAGAAATAGGATTATAAAAGGCTTGAATGAAAAATGAAGGGGAACTTTTATGTTTTGCCCTATGTAATTTATTATTATTTTCTTTGGAAATAAACAACAAAAAAAGAATAAATAAAAACTTCTCAACTTAATAATATTTGTTACTATATATGCAATGTGCCTGGTGATTAACATACAAAAGAGAGCAATATCTACTTTTGTGGAGCTTGTATTTTAACCAGAGACACAAAAGTAATAAATATAATTACTGTATTAGCAGGTGATATATTATGGGAGAAAAGGTGAAGCAGGATAAAGATGGTAGTTGGTATAACAAGACGTCCTGTTTTAAAGGAAGACCCAGGCCAACTCTAAAAATTTTAGTCTCCTGGACCAACTTGAATTTATTGAGAGTAGTTACCTGTTATTACCTTCTTTAAAATTTCAAACCTGATAAAGTTAGCTTCTGAGAATTTTCTCTAAACAACACCACTTTAAATAAGTATGATTTTTATATGTTTCATTGGAATAGCATACACAAAATAAGGGCTCTTTTCTTTTCCCACTAATCCTATGAGTTAGAAGAGCATGTCGAAAGGTAAGTTCATTTCTATGAGAAAGGAGCTAAGTGCTGGGCTCTTGGTTTCTTACAGTACATAATATCTGGGATGATAACTTGGCATCACCTGATTCCTAGTTTAATAATCAGTTATACCTTACAGAAATGACAAAAGACAAGATAATTAGGGTACTCTGTTGAAGATCCCAAAATTTTAAAGACATCAAGGTTTCATTTCAGTTCCTGGCATTGAGATTCTAGATTTTAGTCCATTACCCTTCTAATGATTGAGCACCAAAAGATGGGTTTATTGCTGCTAAACTCAAAAATAGATCCATTAATAGGGCACCAGTTTATTAATTCATAATCTGGCTACATATCTTAATTTTCTAGAATGACTCGAAGTTATGGTCCAAATATGTTAGCTATGCTGTTGGGCTGAGTTTAAACCCCAAGGTTTGTAGGATGTTAGCTGCATATGCCCAACAATTGTTCTGCCTATCTAATTCTGTCTTTCCTAGGGGCCAGGGTTCTTTTTCTGTTCCCTGCCTATTTCCTTAAAAGAACACAAGGAAAATAAAACTTTGAGATGTGGCTCATGGTTCTTTTGGTTTTGTACTTAGTGCATTGCTTAAGCACAGGCAGAGCTCAAGGAGAGCAACAGTAAAACTGTCAATCAGGGTTGTTGCTCAGTTGGATGCAACCAATGGGTCTTAGGCTCAGTGGGAACCAGCCAATCACTTTCACAGCTTTGCAGCAGGAGAAATAGGATATAATTACTATATTAGCAGGTGATATATTATGGGAGAAAAGTAGCCAACAGAGAGTTTTGGGATTCCCTAGTTAAGTACCATCTGTCTCATCTTTAGAAAACTGTGATAAAAGGAATACCCCTCCAAAATGAATCATAATGATTGAGGAAGTTGACAGGTTATGTAAATTATAGAAAGAGAAGAGACTTTGGAATTATCCAAGGAGAAAAAGACTATTACTATTTCCATTTTTCTTCTTTCCTCAGAGGGTTGCTATTCTGTAAGAAAGAGGAAATTATTAGAGATCTGGGGAAGGTCTATATTTGACAACTTTGGAACAATTTATCCCAAAAGGAATGATCTTATAATCTTTTGATAGTGATGCATTTGGACATTTAACATATGTCCTAGAAATGATTGGTCAGTGAAATTTTAGCACTCTCAATTAATCTGAAATTTCTAATGGACACACACCTACAAAACACTTTACTAGTTGAGTTAACATGGAAATTAACAAAATTCTGTAAAAATCCTGATAATGTAAATCTTAGACTGTGCAGCCACGTGATCTGTCTTGCACTACTCTGTAATTGTAAAAGCAACAATAGATCATATATAAACTAACGAGTCTGGCTGTGGTCCAAAAAAATGTGATTTATGAACACTGAAATTTTATATAAATTCCACATGTCAAAAAACATTCTTTTTATTGTTTCTAACTACTTAAAACTTCAAAAGTCACTTCTGGTTCTCAGGCAGTAGTTTGCTGATCCTTGTCTAACTCGATCTTCGATCTGATCATGACAATCAACTAATTCTCTTCATATAATCAAACCCTAATTCTTGAGCATTGTTGTGGAGAAGAGCAATTCAACTTTTGTGTTTTAAGATTCTTTTTCTAGGCTTGCTGCCTGTAGCTCAGTGGCTAGGGCACCAGCCGCATACAGCAGAGCTGGTGGATTGAATCCAGCCCAGGCCTGCTGAACAACAATGACAACCCCCCAAAACAGTGGAGTGTTGTGGCAGATGCCTGTAGTTCCAGCTACTTGGGAGGCTGAGGCAAGAGAATCACTTAAGCCCAGGAGTTTGAGGTTGCTGTGAGCTGTGACGCTACAGCCCTCTATTGAGAGTCACATGGTGGCACGCTATCTCAAAAAAAGAAAAAAACATCTTTTTCTAAAGCTTTCTCAGGTCACTATTCCCAGTCTCCTCTTAATAGTCCAGCTGTACAGGCACACATCTTCACCCTGCTGGTTTTGATCAATTAAGCTAGAATTTGTTCTCTTCTCCCTTCTCCAATTTTCTATTTTATGAAAATAAATAATGGAGCTGACAAGGTTGCTTATGCAGCTTCAAGTTAGTGATTGCCACAAGATGTTGACCTTCCTCCTTGCCTCTCCATGGCAGACAATGCATCCTTCCCATCCATCTGCTGTGTCCCAGCCTGTCTAACCTCTTTACCGGCCAGACTTAGTACAGCTCAGGGAGTGAGAGGTCTAGTGCCCTCCTGGAACATAGTGTTAGGCCTAGTATTCAAGTTTTGCTACAGGATCCTCTTTTCACCCAAAGACTGATGTCAGAATGTCAACTTTCTCTAGTGGGGATCCACTTATTCGGTTACAGAAACCTGAGCCACCTAAAAAATTTCATCTTTTCTACCTATTCTGATTCATTGAGAATGTTTTTCTGGAGCCTTGTGTTTCCTATGGATACCTTTTCAAGGTCACAAATGGCTTCATGGAAAAGGAGTTCAGAGATGGACTTTGATAGCTGCAGATTGACAGAGTGGCAGTGTTCATTATTGACACCCCAACTCTGGCTTAGCACCTCAAGGACCTACTTGTACCAAAAAGTTGGAAGGCCAACAGACATTGTCCATCAAGATGGGGTCACATGTAATACAGATAGACTGTTCTCTGAGCATTTTAAAATTTAAAAATTTCAATAGATTCAATCATTTGAAGTGAATTATTTGGGTATTTAATACTATGTGTAAAAAGACATATATGATACATGAAACTCTGCTAATTGTACTATTATTGTGAAATTACAAGCCATTTTATAACTTAAATGATATACATTGGGGAGAAAAGCAGTCAACTCTATTACATTCTAGTTTAGGAATTTAAACTATTTTATGTATATGAGGTGCAGGTGAAGTAGCTCACACAATGGCAGGTAATTAGAATTCGAATTGATAGATATAATGCATTAAGATGACTAATTTTATAATAGAATTTAAATTGATTAGTGATATGATACCTTGAATTGATTAATAATATGCTATTATATTATAATAATGTAAAATCCTAAAAGAAATTAAGTCCCTTTGGAGTCCTGGCGCTAGATGACTTTACTACTCATATGCTCTCGGGCAAGAGTTATACCATTTATAGCTCAGTTTCCTGAATTCAAAAATGGATTGGAGCCAGGCATACTATTGTGTACCTGTAGCCTCAGCTACTTGGGAGACTGATGGAGGAGTTCAAAGCCAGCCTGGGCAACACAGAGAGACCCTATCTTTTAGAAAATATGATAAGTTAAGTTTCATGGGCTTGTTGTGATGAGTAAATCCAGATAAGCCTATATTACACACTGAATGCATAGTTAGTGCTCAGTAAATAATGGTGGTGATGATGGTGAATAAAATCATCTAGTCATGGGGAAAACTGAAACAAATTACAGAAACAGACTGAAAAATACCAATTATTACTAAATTTCAATGTTCTTTAGGGAAAATCTATTTTTCTAACAATTATTTTACCACTTTCATTGTAAATAGTGGTGCCAAAATTATTAACTAGTTGCTTAATATATGGTTTTGATCTAGTAACCTTGTTTAAACTCTGTGCTAGCCTATTTCACAAAACCATTATCATGTTCAAAGAGAGAAAACAATTCATTAGTCTTACAGTATGCATCCATATGTTTCACATTAATCATTGTTTAGCTGGGTAAACAGAGGTTTGCATTTTGTTCTTGGTGTCATTAGGGAAATTGTTGTAAATGAGAAATTGCATTCTAAAAAGCTCTACAAATATACCAGAGGCTTTCACATTCAAATGTTAGATGATATCCTTTAACGTTCTTTTAATCAGAAGTTAGCGTTTTTTGAACAATGTTAGAAAAATTTTATGACATTTATTTTTTTGTGAACATGGATTTGGGAAACGCAGGAGAGCACCAGGAGAATTAAATTATTCATAATCTCTTTTCACTGTTTGGTAATAACTGCTGTTAGCATCTTAGAGTATATGCAGTGGGTTTTTTTGTTTGTTTTTTTGAGCATATATACACACACACATGCACACACATTTTCTAAACTGTCATCACTCAACTCCTAACCTACTTTTCTGAACCTTGTTTTGTGATTTTTGTGTCTGGCACTGGGCGACCATCAGCTTGCTTGCATTTGGTTCCTTGATATGTCCTGCTCACTGAGAAAGCAAGAGGAAAAACTAGAATGGTAGACTAGCAAACAGAACTGCATTTTGTCTTTGTTCATGATCCTGTTGCCTGCACCTCAGTAAAGATTCTAATACCAGAAGTGGTAGTCGATTTCTGTATCAGTTGGTGTCAGTTTTCATCTTATTCCTATACCCCCAGAATGAAACTTAGGCCACCTACATCTCAAGGGTGTAGGTTTCAGCTTGGAGAGTCATCTTCTTAATCTCTGAAGGTACCAGCATTAGCCAGGAAGGGTCTCTCCATGGAAGTCTAGGTCCCAGATCCCTGGAGGCGTCCGGTGTCTTGGGAGTTTCTTATGAGAACTCTAGTTTCATCCCTCTGTTTTCCCAGCCCCAGGGGCTGTAGCCCCTTTGTTGGTTCCCTTTCTCTGTGACAGCTCAGGGTTCCTCTTGGCCTGTCCAGTTTTGTATCTCTTGACCCATTTCTCTGTTTTCTATTTTATTTTGTGAAATCATTAAGTCACCCTTACTAGTATGTCCATGTTGAGAGAGGATTCTTGATTTTTGTCTTTCAGTTTTCATCTTGGCTTGAGCATTACTCACATGACTCTAACTACATTTCACTAACCAAATGTAGACTTTATGCATTATCTAAAGAACAGATATTTCAAGCTATAGTATCATCATGTTATCTACCAGCCAACTGATCAATCTTGTCAGTGTCACAATCTTTGCACATCAAAATTTGTACAACAGCTTAATATTAAAGGGATTTGGTCTTTATTTTATAAAATGAAGGGAAAAGGTAAAAGTGTTGATGCTAAAGATACACTATATTGTTCATGAGTTTAATATAATTTGGCAAAAAATTAAATTGGGGATCAGGAAAGCTGGAGATGTATCTTTCACCACTAGTGGATATATGGCCTTAAACTACTCAACATTTGTCCAAGAGACAAGACCAAAAATAAGTAATGTGCACTAACTCCTAGAATGCTTCATTAAAGTTTATGTCTTAAAAGACTAGATATAACAAGCAATATAATACATATTTTAGTTCTTTGGGAATAAAATCTGTCTTAGCACACTATGGCTAAAATTGTTTCTCATACTTAACTCTTTCATAAACTTTGTATCTATTAAAGAAGAGACTTTTCACATTTTTTTTACTGAAATTTGCACATGGACTAAGCAATGATTCATAATCTGCCTTTGCACTTAATCTATTATGAACATCTCTATGTGCCATTAATCACTTTCCCAGTAAATGTATCTTAATGGCCATCATTTATTTAAATAATCCCCTACTGTCAGATATTTATGTTGTTTCTAATTGTCCAACATGAAAATAAAGCTTTTTATAAATAAATCTTTGCATCTTACTGATTCCCTTAGAAAATTTGCTCTAAAAAATACTATCGAGGGGTCAAATTGTATAGACTCTTTTTTAGAGTCTGTTGAATACCACTGAAGCGTCCTCCAGAAACTGTCCCACTGATGGTTCCAATAGCAGTAAATGAAGATAGTTATTTTCCAAACATCACTGATTATTTTGAAACAGCAATATTAAGAATTTACAGTTTTTCTCACCTAATTCATAGGACAGTCTTGATTAATTTTTTTAAATCATCTATTGAATTACTTTATTATCTCACATATAAAATCTCCATTACTTGTTTAGAATTGAATTATTTTTATTTTATTTTGGCTAAATAGCTTGGCTTTTATAGCTATACTTGGGTTGAACGTAGGCCATAGAAGTAAAAATGATTAATAAAAAAGAAGGACTAGCAAATAATTAAAGGCTAAGCAAAAGGAGGAAGCACCATACTGCTCAGTGAATTTGAAACTAAAAGCTTTGAGAAATTGTGGCTTACATTTCCTTTCTTGACATTAATGAAAATTTTTTTTGTGCCTATGTACTTAAGTATGTTGGTTTATAGCTCTCCTCTGTTCTCTTTCTGTTTGGTTCTTTTTTTTTTTATTCTTTTGAAAAATTTTATTTATTTCAGAATATTACAGGGGTATAAATGTTTCATCAAGAAATAATGGTATATACATAGTATATATGGTATATATGGCATATATCTGGGAGGTAAAATGTGATATATGTAGACATGTGGAATGACTAGATCAAGCTCCCTTCACCTACTTAGGTAATTACCCTAAGGGAGGAAAGGAAGGAAGAAGGAACGGCCTGATCTATCTTCTAATCTCAAATATGGTGTTCTCACATCTTGGCCTCCTCCCCACTCTGTCCTCCCCTCTACGGCCCTTGCTCCCTTTGTAAATATAGCAGAAATATTAAAAATTGGGTGGATAGTTTTTTATATTAGGATTTGTCTGTTCTTTTCTGCCTCACAATTGTATTTATTTTTCATTTATTCTTAGACACTGTGCATGTATGAAAGAAACAAAGGAATCATAAACAAATGATCTTTATCAACAAGAGCAGGTGCAGACAATAGAGAAGAAGTGTTAGAGTTCTTGGAGAAAGTCCAAGTAGAAACTTGCAGGAATAGCACATAGACATAGGAAATAAAAATATTTTCCCTTTCATTCGGTAATAATAATCTCCTTAGTATTGGAATTATGAGACACCATGTTAGGCACTTTACATTTATTAATTCACTTTGTTTTCCCAACAATCTCACTATAATGTCCCCAGTATATAGATAAGGGGATAGATGTGAGGCTGGGATGGTTGGTAACTTAGTAAGTAGTGGGACTGAAATTTATATCCCTTCAACACCTTCAATCTTTTCCCTTCAGTTGACTCCTCCCAGAAGTTGCTCAGACCGGATCATGGCCTTCTATGTGAAAGAAATAATGGTTTCATCTTGGTTGTTTACTGAGGGCTCAAATGGTACAAAAAAAAATTCTTACTAGGGTTTTAATGGACAGTGCTAAGAAACCTCTCACAACATCATTTTTTACTTGAGGTATGACAGACTTCTGTGTTTGAAATTTCAGAGTTGTAGACTTGAGACATATTTCATGTGGTGGATGTATTTAGAATTAGGACTTTCTGGCCATTGGTGTTTTGTTTTATATGGTTTTACTTTGTGCCTTTGATTTTTTTTTATTTATTTTTAATTTTAGAAATAGGATTTTGCCATGTTGCCCATGCTAGATTTGAACTCCTGAGCTCCTACCTCTGCCTCTTGAGTAGTGAGGACTGTAGACATGTACCATGGCCAGCTTAATTTTTAGTAATTACAGGAATAAATGGTAGCATACAGGCAATAACCCCACCCCTTCAACATACATAGACAGATAAATGCACACCTCCCACCCGAGTGAAGAAAACATCACTCACTGGACCTAAGCTTGTTCTTTAAAGGCTTTTCATCACTTCCCTTTAAAGACCCTTTCTATTTCAGTGGAGTGAGAGCTTGAATAAAGCTGACACACTCTCCGTCATCTAGTCAAATCATTTTTACATAAGAAGAGCTCCTTGAGGCCCAAAGAAGTTCTTGACTTTTTTTCTTTGGGCGTTGACTTAAAACCAGCCATCAGACAATTTTCAACTCAGGAGTAGAAACAGTGGCTGCTTTGCGAGTTTTGGAAGGAATAAATTAAATGAAGCATTCAAAGTCCTTTACCTAGTGCCTTGCTCTGTGTGGTTTTCTGGAAACAGAACTATAAGGCAAATTGCTGCCTAACCAACCTCAAACTCTAGTGTTCAATAACAATAGCAGAAGCAGGTGGTGTCTGTAGCTCAGTGCGTAGGGCACCAGCCACATACACCAAGGCTGGTGGGTTGGAACCCAGCATGGGCCAGCTAAAATCAAGAATGACAGCTCCAACAAAAAACTAGCCAGGCACTGTGGTGGGCACCTGTAGTCCCAGCTACTTGGGAGGCTGAGGCAAGAGAATCACTTAAGCGCAAAAGTTAGAGGTTGTTGTGAGCTATGACATGACAGCACTCTACAGGGGACCACATAGTGAGACTCTGTCTCAAAAAAAAAGCCAAAAACAAAATAAACAAACAACCCCCCAAAATAATAGCAGAAGCAATGCATAGGAGGAGAAAGGAACTTTGAAATAGTGGTTTGGACTCCAAGTAGGATAATCAACTTTTGGATTTCTCTCTTTTAACAAAAACTGTCTTTGTGCCTTGATTTCTTCCTTTTTAAGATAATGGCATTGGATTAGCAATAATTTTGAACTTTTACAGATTATTTACTCACTAAAAATCTATACACTTCACAAAGGCAGGACTTTCTCTCAATTTTGCTACAGTATTCCCAGTGCCAGGTACATATTAGATGTTTTTGTGCTCCATAGAAAAACAAATCTTCAACTAACAAGCTCTATTGTTTTTTTCCACCCATCCCCAGAGATGTGTACTCAAAAGGTTGTGTCCATTCTCAGAGCTTGGTGGACTTCAGGTAAATTGGACCTTAGGTTAAGTGATACCTCAACTACAAATTTTCTTTTTACTTTGATGTTCTAGGAATCCACTGAAGGTCCCGTTAATATGGTATGATGTAAAAGGAAGCAAACAGAACACAAATAAATAAAAAGACATTTCATGCTTATGGATTGGAAGAATTAATACTGTGAAAATGTCCATACTACACAAAATGGTCTTATAGACTCAATCCAATCCAATGACATTTTTTGCAAAGAGAAAACATCCTAAAATGGATATGGAATTTCAGTGGACCCTGAATAGCCAAAACAATCCTGGAAAAGAAGAACAAATTGGGAGAATTAACACTTCTTTATTTCAAAACAGACTACAAACTCTGTTAAAAAGTGAGTGAAGGGTGATATAATTAGATGATTCTACAAAGAAGACTTACAAATGCCCCCAAAGAATATGAAAAGGCATTCAACATCACTAGTTATAAGAGAGATGCATTTGAAACCACAGTGAGACTTAATCTCACACAGAGTAGGATGGGCACTATCAAAGGAGCAAAACTAGTTAAGTGCTAGGAAGAATGTGGAGAAATTGGAGTACTTGCACACCGTTGGTGAAAATGTAAAATGATGCTAGTATGTTTTCTTTGGAAAACTCAATGTTGAAGTATGATATGATTTAGTAATTCCACTTCCAGGAATACGCATATATCCAAAAGAATTCAAAGCAGGAATCTGGAAGAGAAATTTGCATACCTATGTTCTTTGAAGCATTATTCCCTACAGCTGAGAGGTAGAAGCAACCCAAGTTCCAATAACAAATGAATATATAAAATGCAACATACACACACACACACACACACACATGGAGACTGTCAGAAAGAATCCACCATTATTAATACTATCTGGCATATTGTGTGGCTGGATATTTTCTGGACACCCCCCCGCTGGAATATTATGCAGCCTTAAAATGAAATCCCGTCACATGCTACAACATGGATACAAAAAGACAAAAAAAATTACTACATGACTCCATTTAGATAAGAAATATCTAAAATAGTCAAACTCATATAAACAAAGTAGAAAAGTGGTTGCAAGAGCTGAGGGAAGTAGTGGAGAAATTAATGATTAATGAGTGTAGAGTTTTAGTTTTACAAAATGAAAACCTTCCAGAGATTTGTTGCATAAAAATGTAAATGTACTTAACATTCCAGAACTGTACATCTAAAAATGGTAAAGTTAATACTCCATATTTGTCTACAATAAAATAAAATAAAATAAAATAAAATAAAATGGTATAATGAAGCATGACACACAAGTACACTATTAATGCCATTTATTATGGTAATTTTAAGAATAGTATATTTGATATTTTGAAAAACTGAGGAATAGCATGTATCATTTTGCATAAGCCAAAGTCTTCGCAAACACGCTGACATCCTTCTTCACTACCACTCTAGCAATGAGCCAGGCTCCAATCAACACACAATGCCAAGGGGCCGCTCATTGCTACTGAAGCATAACCATGGGAGGTTTGGGTTGGAAGCCCACAATTTATGAGGGAAACCAGTCTTTTGGTAGGACCATGGCCATTGCAAATGAGTCCAGTCTGGGAGATAACTCAATGAGCATTTCCTAGGAGGAATCTAATGTGTTACTACAATCAGACGAATGCCTCATACTACAGGACAGAAGAGGACAAGTCTATAATTCCCTAAGCGTTTTTTTTTTTTTTTTTTAATCTAATAAGTGCTTTATCACTTTCAGTTCTCTCAGACTGAGCCAGGGATATTTGGGAGTTATTATGAGATTTGAAAGAATGCTGAGTTTTTGATCTTGTCAGGACTGAAAGTGCTTTATAAATGTCAGAATTGGTGTGTGGGAATCTAGGACACTGCTCTAGTGTGTACCTTGTGAGTCAGCTAATGAGGCCACAGGAGAACAGCCATCTGAGCAACTCCCGGAGTAGTCCTGACTTCGAAACAGTGCTCTAGGTCCACTCGGACAAAGAACTTCACCTTGTTGTTGTTGTTGTATTGCAAATAAGTACGCAATTTTAAATTAAGTCATTCTCAGAATTCTCATAGAAAACATTTCTAATACTTTCATTGCCTCCTTGTTTGAGGGACGCTATCACATAGTGATTTCTTTTATGGCCTTTACCAGTAAAATTATCTCTTGATTGAATGTGGTCCCCTTACTGCTTAACTCCTCTTAGATGGTTTGTCACATTAAATTATTATTCTTTGACTCCCCAGAACTTAGTACTATTCTTATTATAACTTCTAGCACATAGTAGGCTTAAAAGAAACACTTCCCCAGGGAAGTAATGGAAGCCAAACTGGCTCATGATTTTGTGTTAAGCATTATGATTCTGTTGTCATCACTGGCTTCTTCAGTGCAGGGTATCATAGGGGTATCTAGATCAAGGTATTCAGTGTGCTCAAGGATAATATGGTGGAATAGCAGAGGTTCTTTTTTCTTTATAAGAACTGAAGCTTAAAACTGATTTGAGTTTTTGACTTTGGCCATAGGGAAGGATGTGATATGCCCTTTTTCTCTGTGTCCTGTGAGCCATAAACTAAAGTGCATTCTATATCTCCCAAGTTATAAAGGTTTTGATTGTTGTATACAAATTGAATTCTATGGGCAAGAAAGTTTAAGAAACACAAGCTTTAACAAAGTAAAATTTCTCAAAGCTTTGTTATACTTGCTTGCTTTGGGACAGACAATCTAGGAGGATGTGAATCTATCCCAAAAGATTTCCATCATATATTCGGGGAGGAGGCAAGATGGTGGTCTGTAGCCAGCTTTCTGCAGACGCTCCAGAAAGAGAGTTAAAGGATAGAAGGAGAGTTAAAGGACAGAAATTTAGCAAGAAAGCCAACAGTTTGACACTGAGCCAAAAGAGAAGGTCAAAGAATGCACATCAACCCTGCTGGAGTGACCTGCAACCCCAAGGATACAAATAAAAGGTACAGAGCATATCACCAAGCAGACTGGAGTCCTCTCCCCCATGAGAGCAACTTGCAATATATGCCATACCTCCATACAAACAAGTGAGCAGAGTTCAGATGTCTTCCCACTTTACCACATGGTAGAGACCCTCTAAAAACCGACCAGACTGCCTTCCCTTATTAGGGTGCTGCGGCACTCTCCTGCCAGGCATAAAACTGTATATATTCTCTACCTGCAAGTTGGAACTTCCGGCACTCCCCTCTACTCTCACCCTGAGGTCTGGAGGTCTGTCCCCCATGGAGTCCAGATTCTTGGACATTTTCTCGAGGGGTGTGGACAAAGCGTGGGCTGTTGCTGATCTGTGCTGTTTTCCCAGCTTGGGAGTGGTGAGAGGAAAGTGTGGAGAGGCGGTCCCCTGAGGCACCGAGTGGCAGCACTGAGAAAGCTTTGCTAAATTTTAGCGGGCACCTGGCCCTCAGGGCATGACAGCTGAGACAAAGGGCTGAAGCTCACAGACTGAGTCAGGACTATTAGCAGCCCAGCGTCTCTTCCACAGGGCAGAAATTCTGCAAACTTCTTCTGTTCTATCAGCAACATCAATCAGGGACAGGGCTGGCACTGAGTGAATCACTCCAGCCCCTTTCAAGTACCCAGGTTGTCAGGCCTCAACTCCCCCACTGCCAACACTGACATAACTGGTGGACTGGCTGAGGACCCACAAAACCCATTGAGACCTAGGCAGGTGCAAAACTTTAGAGCATTTGCTCATTGGAGGGAACTGGATCACAGCCCTGCAGGGTTACCAGAGACTGGGTGTGACAGAGGGGTAAGCTGAGGAAGGAGGCATCAAGATTCCCAGACTAATTTACTGGCTGGGAGTGCACACCTGAGCTAACAGAACCCTGGAGTGAGTTATACTAAAACTGCCAGCAGACTCCTGCTATATAGTCGCCAGAGACTTTTCAACTCTTTGACTTGAGGTTGGTACTGGCTGGGACAATTGATTGGGACCTCTTCAACTGGCCCAATCACCCGAGGACTTTCCAACATGGTACACTGGGTGTGTGGTAGTGGGAAGGTTTGATTTTCCTTTTTCAATTGTTGTCTGTGGGGGGTGTGGTGCCCTAACTGCTGGTATTCCTCCACAGCTCCAATTCCAACACAGAGTAACCGATTCTCTAGGGTAAGACAGAGACCAGCTGAAAATAAGACAGAGCCACTTAACCCCACCACATCAAGAAGGCCCCCAGTTTCATAGGCAGTAGCAAAGTATGGTTTGGCAAAACTCTAGGGGAAAAGGTACAAACACCAGTCCCAGCTTACAGGCAAAGGACTGGTTAATCACTAATCCTAGAATCCCCAACCCAACTTATCCTTACCTACTCACCGAGCCAAACGGTCCAAAATAAATATGGGGCAGAATCAGCAAAAAACCTCTGGAAACATGAACAACCAGAGTAGATCAACCCCCCCAAGGAACAATTTGGCAGACACAATGATGATCCTATGCATAAACAGATGGCTGAAATGTCAGAAATTGAATTCAGAATTTGGATTGCAAACAAGATCAATAAAATAGAGGAAAAATTGGAATTAGAAATTCAGGGAGCATTTCAAAAATTGTCTCTAGAAGTCAAGGAATTCAAAGACCAAAGAACCAAAGATTTGATCACATTGAGACAAGAAGTTGCAGCCCTCAAAGATCTGAGATATACAGTAGAATTCCTCAGTAACTGAATGGAGCAAGCAGAAGAAAGGATTTCTGACATGGAAGACAAAGCTTTCGAACGCTCCCAAACCTACAAAGAGCTAAAGAAATGGAAGGCAAAAACGGATCATTCTATCAGACAGCTCTGGGATAACTCAAAGAAAACCAATATTCGCCTCATAGGGATACCTGAAAACAATGAAGTGGTGTCACAAGGCCCAGAGTCTCTTCTTTATGAGATTATGAAAGAGAATTTTCCAGACATGCCAAGAGATTCTGAAATTCAGATAGCAGACAATTTCAGAACCCCAGCACGACTCAGCCCAATAAGACATCCCCGAGGCACATCATAATTAAGTTCACTAAAGTTAATATGAAAGAGAAAATTCTGAAAGCAACCAGACGCAAGAAATCTATTACCTACCAGGGGAAGAATATTAGAATAACTGCAGATCTCTCTGATCAAATCTTTCAAGCTAGAAGAGAATGGGCATCTACTTTTAATCTCCTAAAACAAAAGAACTTTCAACCCAGGATTCTGTACCCAGCTAAACTGAGTTTCATCTA
>CAUYON010010583.1:0-10685 GCA_963573935.1 Arctocebus calabarensis | reverse complement strand
CTGTATTCCTATGCTATAATTGGGTTTTAGCCTTCATATGAAAGCTATAAATTAGCTTCATATTAGGGCTGAGTACATTGGATACTTTTTCTTCCATTCTTGAGATACTTTGCTAAGAAGAACATGTTCCAGCTCCAGATTAGTAAATGTAACTGTTTTTAAACTGATGCAAACATAAAATGCCTTTGTCAGGATGTGATGGTGAAAAAGGCTCTGTAAAGAGGTGGGATTTTAAAAACTAAAGAATCTTTCTTATTATTCCTCTAGTCTGGAGGCAAGAAGAACTCACACGCATTAACGAGACTTTCACTGGAGCTGAAAGGAAAGCTGCTTTGTGTGAAATTCTGGAAAAAGAGACTCAGATAATTGCTTGCATTGGGAGACATAGATACACCGCTCACATAGAGAGTCAGAATGCAGAAGTACAAGCTTTTTTGAATAAGGTCAGTGCAGTAACTTTTATTTAAATATGAATGTATCCTGAGTTTAAAAAATGTGGAATAATGAACTAATGGAGAGATTTACATTGTGAGAATTTACTTGAATTTTGTTTAGCATTTTGATGGCATACTTCTTTAAATTTTATATATATATATATATATATATTTATTTATTTATTTATTCTGGTGTAGCTTAGATTTTTAACTGCAGCCTAGAATGAAGGTTGACAAGTAACATGAAATTGATGTATTTTTAACCAAAGGGGTTTAGCCATGAAGGAATAGATGGAGACACCATTCTTGTGACTGTTTAGATTTAGGCTGGCCATGCCACTTAGATGAGTTGCACACTGTGATAAAATGCAGAGTATTAAAGTCACTAAATATCTGGGTCTGAAGTGCCCCAATAGTAAGCAACATGGGGAAAATAGCTATAGACTAGTGTTTTTGCTTTTGTTACCACATCATTAACTGACTGCAAATTTCTGACCAAGAGAATATATAATTATTAAAAACCATGAAAATATACAATTAAGGGAAAAACTAAAGTAATTACCCTTTTTGTGGTCAAACTGCCTGTTTGATTTTGAATAGCCTGTTTCCATAGTGACCAATTTCCTTTTATAAACCTGTTCTTTCCAAACAATTTAAAGCCATTCCAGCTACAGAAGAAAGGGGATGCATTTCTTCAAGATACTAAGTTGTAGTGATACTATGATTCTTATTATTGAAGACATTGGTTCTTAAAAACTATATATATTTTTATGATATTCTAAATGTCCTCTTGTCTTATTTATATACTCTGCTGTCTGATCTCAGTTTATTTATGGCTTTAACTACTACTTGTATCCTCGAACACCCTACAGTTCCAAGCCAGATTTCCCAAAGGAGCTTCCAAGTGATATATCCAATTGCTGCTGTCCTTGCTCTTTAAATAGCTCAAGATATTAAAGATATCAAGTTGGCCTGGCAACCCCTAAGTCACTTCATTTTACCATCCCTCACCCTCTTCACCTGTAGCCACTCTTGCTCTATAGCACTGGCATGACTAATCTCCATGAATATTTCATAATCTTCTTAGTTGCTCCAGCAGAAACCTTGGTGGTAGTTATTCTCGACCTCCTCATTTGGTCACCAACCAGTTTGTTCTATCACTTTAATATCTCCTTAATTTCTTCACTCTTTCTTTTTAACATGATTACCATTACCTGTAGGGAAATGGGTCTGCTATGAGTGCCCTGATGACCTTGCATGTACCAAATAGGCCACGTAGGCAAAGACTTGAACCGCAGCTAATGTGAGTCTTGTCAGAATGCTTTGTGATCCTTCTGGAATATGAAAGGATGAGAGGTTTATGAGCAGCTGCTGTGGGTAGCTCTCCCTCTTGCCTCCACATGACAGGCCAGCCTTGTCTTCTCTTATGTACGTGAGCTTGACTGTGATTTAATTGAATCCGGAGTTCCTTCTCATTTGGATTACATGTTTCCAAACTATGCTGTTGCCTCTGGTCTCCTTTCTCAATTCCTTCCTCCGTCATCTATACCAATGCTGTGTGTCCTCACTAAATCCACTTTGACCCTGCCCTTCCCTCTCTACTGCACTCAGGAAAGAGGCTTTTCTCTGTTCTCCGCACACCCCAAGCACCCCCACTGATGTGTCACTGCCTTCTCTGTTCCCATACTATATCCACACTGCTCTCACAGTGCTCAGTTACCTGCATGCCCCCCACAATGACCATATGTTTTTGCATCTGGTGTTGCCTTCACATAGAACATCCTTTCTTCCTAGACAGCTTCTGACCCTTTAAAACAAGCTCAGACACTTCCTTAGCTAGAAAGGACCTGCTGATCCTCTTAATTTAGCCTATCCTGTATACTCTCTTGAGACTCTCTTTTTTCTCTGTCTTTGTATATAATGGTCAATTTTTATTGTATCTATTTACATTTCTGGATCCTTCCTAGGTTCTGAACTTTTCAAAGAAAGAGCTGTCTTTTATCTCTTTCCTTATATCTTAGTACAGTCCTTATCTTAGAGTATCAATTAATGCTTGTGGAAGAAATCAAAGAGGAAAGATAATGAACAGAAATAATGGTTGTGTAATTTTATTTTCCAAGTAACATCAAAAAATTATGTAATATAGATAGTGTCATTTAAAATTTTTGGATATGTTAATTCTGTGAATGATTAATTTACTGTAGGGAAACCATAATATTTATAATTCCCCAGAGTCATATTTTCCTATATTTTTAAAATTGAAACTTAAAAAAAATTTTAGAGACAGGGTCTCACTCTTTCACCCAGGCTGGGGTACAGTGCACAATCATAACTCACGGCATCTTGGAACTCCTGAGCTCAAGTGATCTTCCTGTATCAGACTCTTGACTAGTTGGGACTACAGGTGTGCACCATCTCTCCAGGCTAATCTTCTTCTTTTTTGTAAAGACAGGATCTTACTCTATCGCCCCAGTCTAGACTGCTGTGGCACTAGCCAAGCTCATAGCAAGTTCAAACTCCAGGTTCAATCAATCCTCCTCCCTCAGCCATGTGAGCAGATGGGGCTAGAGGGGCTCACCACAAAACCCAACTAGTTTTTCTATTTTTAGTAGAGATGTGATCTTACTCTCATTCAGGCTGGTCTCCAACTCCCGATCTCAATTGATCATCCTATCTCAGCCTCCCAGAGTGCTGGGATTACAGGTGTGAGCCACTGAACTTGGCTAATTTGTCTATATTTTTAAACTGAGATTGAGGGGAAGGCTTACACTCACCTGGGCTGATCTCAAACTCCTGAACTCAAGTGATCCTTCCACTTCAGCCTCCCAGAGTGCTAGGATTATAGGTGTGAGCCACCGTACGTGTCCCACAGTCATATTTTGAACAAAACTTACTCATTTAGTAAGTTGCTTATCTTGCATCCAGCTTCAGGATTGTCTTCTAACCTCACTAGAAAGGAGAGCTCAGGCAACAGGATGGCTTGAAGGAGCTGTAGCATCTATACCTGTGGACAGGGAAACTGGGTGGCACCCTTCCTTAGGTGACACTGAGCCTTCTACAGGATTTCTCACGTGTGCTATCAAGCTACTTTCTGTTTCCTATATAAACTATTATAAATTCTACTATTGTAAATCCTTCTACAATGTCTATTCTTTTTGTCTAGAACACCTGCTACCCCAGGTCCCATGTTTAGCAGTGCCTCTAAATAGTTGAAAAAGTATTTTTTGCAATTATGTATACAGAGTCTATAATTGGATCAAGGCCCAATACATATAAAAGCAACTCCGGAGCTGATTGATGACCATGCATTACCTTTTATCATGAAATATAGCACTCTGAGAATGTATGTAAATCTCACCAATAGAAAGAAATTAAGGTGAAATGGGGAGGGAAGATCTGTTTTTTTGTAAATACTTTGATAAGTTGTTAGGGTAGAATCTGAAGCCCTGTGGAATCATGAGTAGAAGATGAACTCTGTGGTAGGAAAAGGGAGATTTTTAAGGGTTGTCCTGAAGAGAAACAGAGAACGAAGACTGAGGAGGCATTTGGGAGGAAGTGAAGGTGGCATGAGGTCGTTTTGTGGCTTCTTTAGTTATGTTACTAAATATGTGAAATATTAAGTGCAAGGCAATTTTTTGTTTTAGAAGAGGAGAGGGAACTAAGGACATAATCGAGGCTTCATGTCCAAAAGGATCTGGGGTAGCACACAAAGATGAAAGGCCAGAATAGTGAGGGAAGGTTGGAAAAGTGAGCCACAGACTTGTCGAAATCAGGGGGAAGGGTTTCTGAAGGACCTAAGTGCTGGAATTGGAGTTCCAAATCTATCATCACTCCAGCTGATAAACCAGGTAATCTCATCAATGCCCAGGCTAAATTAAGAGGAAATGGACATTTTCGCTGATACAAGGAGATTTCACCTCAGTTTTGACCACAGTGTTGTACAGGACAGGAAAAACAGTCTCAGAATAGATTAACTATGGTTGAAGCCCATCCCCGATCTATTTATATAGCCGAATTATCCAGTCCTTAAAAATATTAACTAACAGTGACTTTTTGCCTGTTTCTATTCTGTTACAATAAACTAAAAACGCATTGCTACTCTATTATAAAATCATTTTATTTATCTATTTCTTTGGGTTTTTTTTTTTTTGGACAAGGCTGTGTTTGAACCCCCTACTCCTTTGAACAGGAACAGGTGCTGCCTTACAACATTATTTTTAATCATCTTTTTGCATATGATGTCAACTAAGAATCATAGAAACCATTACATTTTACTGTCTTTTCTCATAAATACCCACACGATGTCTATTCCTCTATAAATTATGCCTGTCCAACTTCTCCATCCCCATGCCTAGCATTGTCACTAATATTCAGGTGAAGTTAGTGTTGATATCATAGAATTTTGATAAACTAACTTATTATTCTCCAGTTTTTTTTGATCACTAAGAAAAAATACCTTATAATTAATCCATAAGGCTAGGCAAATTCAGTTTTTTAGATGACAAAAGTAACAACTGGAGCTGTCTGCTCTACATTTAGCACTATAGTCTAGAGATGTGTAAGAAAAATATTTCCTATAATTTGGAAATAACATTAGAGAATATAATTTTATTTTCCAGTTTTAGTTTAATTTCATTGAGTCCAAATACTATGTATTTTATTGAACCAACATTTAATTTTTTATTTTTAATCTTTTTATAACATAGAATACCTCTGAATAATGAATGATATGATTTTAAATTCGTACAATCAAAGCATTGAACTAATACAGTGTAATAGACCCTATACTAAGTTCTCATTCTTAATGAAAGATAGACCCTAAAGATTTTTTTAAAGCATTAAATAATTTGTAATTTTAACACTTCAAACATTAATTTCCACAGGTTATCAAACATGAAAACCTCACAGGTTGACAGAGGTGAAGAAATTCAGGTCAAGAAATTTGTATGAAAAATCATCAACTGGTTTCTATTATTTCTTGGGTGTTCTTGACCTGTTTGGATAAAGAACCCAATGTACCTATGTACAGAGAACATTTGAATTTCTATAAGAGGTTTTCCCTAGAGTCAAGGCCACTTATTTCTTTGATTCTCTTTGATTTATACAGCACTTCTTACACTCACAAGCTTGAAAAAACTGTAATTGCTGTTAACTGTGTCATTTAAATGCTTTTTCTCTGTACTCAGGTGGCTAACAGTTAATGGGATTTAAAAAAATGCCCCCTCTTTCTGAGCACTGCATTAAACAGAGTGCCTCTGTGGTGAACAAAACCCTGTTGCTGTGTAAAAGAAAAGCTGATCACTACCTAGTCGCTTTTGACGAGGTGAGGGGGTGGGTTTAAGGTTATTCTTAATTTGTGCCCTCACGGACTTGAGAATTAACTTAGGAGGAAGGAAAGATGGAGTCTGGCCGTGCAGTCATTTCTTCTCTTCCACGGAGGCCTGCTGCTCTCAAGGTTTTTGTCATCCATGCACCTTCCCTCCTCTGAAATGTCTTCCTGCTGTTCTTCTGTTTCTCTCTTCCAGGGACTATGCTGTCTCATTTGTTGGCAGCTAAATGGAATTCATTACGCTCCTAGTTTCTGAATCAATTTAAGAACATGATTGTTGTATATCTCCTATTACAGCCAATGCTTTCAAAAGAGAAAAGGAAATAGGGAAGAGAAATAAGCAAAGTTGACATTTTTCCTTCATGAGAATGAAAATCACCTTACGGCCTGAAATCAAAAAAGCCTAGACTTGAAGACGAAGTTTTAATCAGTGTTGGCAGAAATACATCCACGTATAAAAACCGCTTTGCTGAACATATTTTTTATATCTTCTCAGTGCCAGCTCTAGGGAACTTGAACTTCAAATCAAGAATTCTTTGATCATATCATTTAGTTCCTTTGAATCTGGCTAACCTCTAGCTATTCTTTAGGTCTATTGGCTTTTCACCAGTTAAGTGCTTCCTAGCAACCCACAGTTACCCATTTATCTGCAATCATCAAATATGCTCAACTTTCATTTTAATGACTTTTCTTAACTTTACATCTCATGAAATTTGCAAATTCTGGCTATCAGGACTATATATTAAATGCTCGGTATTTAGTACATTAACTAATATGTGGCAGGCATAGTAAATATTCATTGAGCAAGTGAATGAGTACTGAAATCCCTGTGAGAAAAGCAGAATGGCATGAGAAGTTTCTTACTTATCATCTTTTGGGAGAATATAATTAAGAAACATAAAATAATTACAGAGTATTTGGATCCAAATTTCACTGCCTCTAGTAACTGAAATAGAGATGCTGCCTGTTTGTATGTGTTTGTGTGTTTTTGCAAGTGCAATAGGATTACAGATGCTAGTGATATGATTGGTTCAAATTATAGTAGTTAGAGGAATCTTTATGGGAAAAGTAAGGCTTGGGTTTAAAATTGAAGAATGGGAAGGGTTTGGATGTAGAATATATTTGGAAAAGTATATTCCAAGTATTATTATTACCATAGTATACTGTATTTGATAGGACTAAAAGCCCTAGGGAAAGGTAGAACCAAACCATTCTTTTTTGTTTGTTTGTTTTTGTTTTTTTGAGACAGAGCCTCAAGCTGTCACCCTGGATAGAGTGCTATGGCATCACAGCTCACAGCAACCTCCAATTCCTGGGCTCAAGTGAGTCTCCTGCCTCCGCCTCCCAAGTAGCTGGGACTACAGGCGCCCACCACAACGCCTGGCCATTTTTTTTGGTTGCAGTCGTCATTGTTGTTTGGTGGCTCGGGCTGGACTCGAACCGCTAGCTCAGGTGTACGTGGCTGGCGCCTTAGTCTGTTGAGCCACAGGCACCGAGCCCAAACCATTCTTTTAACTGAAAAAAATACCATGAAATAAATAAAGTAGGCATTTCATAAAAAGGTTGTCATACTTGGATTATTGCAAATAAGTTACTACCCCGAAAAGTAAAAGTTATTGTTCACATTTCTGAAAGAAAGGAAATTACATTTAATAGAGCTACCCTGAAGAAAATTGCATGAATGCAAAGATTAAGAAATTAGTTCAACTTCGGAATATTGTTCTATGAATCTTAGCCTCAAAGGATGCTTATTCTTTAAAGTGTTTAAAAAGACAGCAGAATAAATAGACAACTTACAGAATGGGAGACAATAGTCATAAACTATATATGTAACAAAGGGTCAATATCTAGAGTCTACAAAGAACACAAAAAATACCATCAAAAAGTGGACAAAAGACATAAACAGAAGTTTTTCAAAGAAGATAGATAAATGGCCAATAAACATATGAAAAAAATGCTTAACATTATTAGTTATCAGGGAAATACAAATTAAAAGCACAATAAGATATCACCTTACCCTGGTTAAAATGGCATTTATTACATTGTCCTAAAACAGCAGATGTTGACATGTATGCAGAGAGAAAGGAATGCTTATACACTGTTGGGAGAACTACAAATTAGCACAGCCTCTGGGGAAAACTGTGTGGATATTCCTCAAAGAAATGAAAGTAGACTTACCATTTGCTC
Source organism: Arctocebus calabarensis (assembly GCA_963573935.1). NCBI lineage: Eukaryota > Metazoa > Chordata > Mammalia > Primates > Lorisidae > Arctocebus > Arctocebus calabarensis. The sequence goes on along the minus strand of CAUYON010010583.1, from coordinate 2,735 downwards.
CAGCACTCACTCTATTGGGTCTGCACCCAAAGGAAAATAAGTCATTTTATCAAAAAGATAACTGCACTCTAAATAACTGCACTCTAATGCTTATCACAGCACAATTCACAATTGCAGTGATATGGAGTCAATATCAGTGCCCGTCAATTCATGAGTGGATGAAGAAAAATGTGAGAGACATACGTGTGTGTGGGTGTATATGCAAACACATATATGTGTACATACACATATACGAACATGCACACCATAAAGTACTGGTTATATATAAAAATAAATGAAATAATGACTTTTGGAGCAATTTGGATGGAATTGGAGACTCAGGCACAGAGAGACCCAAAGGATATTGGAAATTAAGAAGGAGGGATAGACGGGGGATGAGTGATAAAAACTCACCTATTGGGTACAACGTACACTACCCGGGTAACAGGCACACTAAAAGCCCTGACGTCAGCATTATGCAATAACAAAAACATTTGTACCCTCTTAATATTTGAAATCAAAAAAATAATAAAACTTTTAAAAAGAGTTTTGGAACAAACATTAACACTCTAAGGCTTAAGCAAAACAAGGTGATATCCATTTAAAAATTATTTTATTTCTAAATGATAATTAAATGTTAAAATATTTTATTATTGAGTTATTTTTCTTTTATAATCCTTTAATCAATTTTACTTAATTTGACCAGTCTGCCAATTAAATGAATACATTATTTAGTATTACATTTATTCTCTAATAATATAAATTAACTACAGGGCTTCAGTATAAATGAACTATTATTTTTCTCTAATAATATAAAGTTATCCATCTCACTTACTGGATTAAAATGGGAACTGAGAATTTTAAGTTTCTGATGAAGTTTCCTGCTTTTGAACATTTATTTTAGTTTTGATCAGGATATGATGTCATTACTTTGAAAATATACAAAATACAGTTGTTTTTAAGAGGTAATTTGCAATTCTCAATGTAACTTAGCTAATATGAAATGTAAAAAAATCAGAAGTAAATTGATGTTATAAATAATTTCTCATAATACCATCATTCTAAATACAGCCCTATATTAATTATATATCTATTTGGCTAGTCTGCATTCCTGATGATTTAATTTAATACATAGAGTTCCTACTTATATTTTAAATTGTATCATGTGTAAGATTTAAATGGTCACAAGCATGGCATTTATTGGACTCTAAGGACCCCAAAACAATTACCCAGTTAACCTACAAAAACAGTGAGCATTTGAACAGTTTGCAATCATGATAAATAGAACCTTGCTTCTGAAAGATTATAATCAAGTAAAGAAACTGAGCAGCTTTATGCCTTAGAGTAGAAGAGCAAATAGGCTCTTGTACTTCACAGTAAGTTTTCACTGTGAAAATTCTCGGTGAATGCACCTTCTCTAAAAGTCTCAGTAGGAGGGAATAGGAGCAGTGGCACACACAGAATTACCATCATTGAAGACCATCCTGGTTTCGCTGAGGCTGTAGAAGACTCAGTTCATCTCTGGTCTGTAGTCTCTGAATTCTTAGCCGGGGAATCCTCAGATGAGCTTTGAGGAAAGTGAACTCTATCTTTGGCCCTTCATTCAGGAGGTGGGGTAGATCCGGAGGCACCGACCTGCATTTGGAAATAGGGAATAAGGATCTTAGCCAGTGTCAGAGGGGGGGATCACAGCACTGCTGAGATAGCAATGTGGCTGTATGACTATGGGCATCATTTGCTTTGTGAAGAATTTTGAACTTGTTATATAGATTTATTTTTACAAGACATGAAACCATAACGCACAGAGTCCATTTTTGATATATCTTCGGGCCTAAATACATTGAGGATCATCACAATTGCTTCACAGAAGCCACCTTCAGATGGCACAGCATGATCAAGACACCTTTTTGTACACTCAAAATAATTGAACCAAACATATTTTTTTCGACATTCCAAATGGCATGTTTTTCCCTACATGAGGTTGCTGAGTAACTCTATGTATCTCCCTCAAACCATTCCACATATAAATTAGCAGCAAATCTTGAATCCTGTGTAAGGGTTCACACTTTCATAAGCTGAATGGCTCTCTCTCATGTTCTGTTCTGTTTTTTCTAAAATATATTACTGGTTTATAAATCCATTAATTAATTTTCTTAAGTTTTAGTGACACCTTTAACCATGAAGCACATGATATTAAGTTAAATGTGATAGAAGAAACAACATTGTTACTTTTAGCCTTTAAGTAGCTGATAATTATAAATGTATTTTTAAGTGCTCGGCTCCGAAGATGTGGAGGACACCTAAAGGCAAGGTAATCGAGATGGACACACAGTTCACCATCAGAGCCAGAGAGCTACAGAGCATCTACAAATGCATTCTGCTGAAAAACCTCTCTCAAGATGAGAGGCTGGACGTACTCTTAACACTTAAACACACTGTGAAGGTATGCTAGCTCTTAGTGTGGGGGTAGAGTCCACTGTTAATAAAAAAAATTAATGGAATTCTAAAGCACAGTGTTTTGCATGAAGTGTTATTATTATTATTCTTATTTTTTTTTTTTGAGACAGTCTCTCACTATGTTGCCCTCAGCAGAGCGCTATGGTGTAACAGCTCAAAGCAACCTCCAACTCCTGGGCTCAAGCGAGTCTCCTGCCTCCGCCTCCCAAGTAGCTGGCCCTCCACAACACCTGGTCGGCCATTGTTTGGTTGCAGCACCATCATTGTTATTTGACGGGCCCAGGCTGGATTTGAACCCG
>CAUYON010010582.1:0-13475 GCA_963573935.1 Arctocebus calabarensis | reverse complement strand
TTTTTTTTTGTAGAGACAGAGTCTCACTTTATCGCCCTGGGTAGAGTGCCGTGGCGTCACACTGCTCACAGCAACCTCCAGCTCTTGGGCTTAAGCGATTCTCTTGCCTCAGCCTCCCTAGTAGCTGGGACTACAGGAGCCTGCCACAGCGCCCGGCTATTTTTTTGTTTTGCAGTTCGGCCGAGGCCGGGCTTGAACCCGCCACCTTTGGTATATGGGGCTGGCGCCCTACTCGCTGAGCCACAGGAGCCGCCCCCGTTTTATACTCATTTCTTAATAGTTTTGAAAGGTACTATTGCATCATGTACATTAGGTGAAGTCCCTCTCTCCCTCCTTCCATATCCCCTCTCCCCTCCCTTCTCTCTCCTCTTTCCTTCTACTTTCTGGACTATAGTTATATTTTGCCATTCATATGATGAGTGTGTGGGTGGTTATATATTGATTTCATGGTAGTATTGAGTACATTGGATACTTTTTTTCCCATTCTTGAGATATTTTACTGAGAGGAATATGTATCCAGGTAAACATAAAAGATGTGAAGTCTCCATCCTTTTTATGGCTGCATAGTATTCCATGGTGTACATATGCCACAATTTGTTAATCCATTCATGGGTTGATGGGCACTTGGGCTATTTCCGTGTCTTGGCTATTATGAATTGGGCTGTAATAAACATTCTGGTGCAAATATCTTTGTTGTAAAATAATTTTTGATCATCTGGGTATATACCTAGTAGAGAAATTGCAGGATCGAATGGTAGGTCTATTTTAGTTCTTTGAGTTTTCTCCAAACTTCTTTCCAAAAAGGTCGTTTTAGCTTGCATTCCCTCCAGCAGTGTAGAAGCATTCCCTTCTCTCCACATCCACGCGAATATCTGTAGTTTTGGGATTTTGTGAGGTGGGTTAATCTTACTGGAGTTAGGTGATGTCTCAAAGTAGTTTTGATTTGCGTTTCTCTGATGATTAAGGATAATGAACATTTTTTCATTTGTTTGTAGGCCATGCACCTGTCTTCATCAGAGAAGTTTCTGTTCAAGTCTCTTGCCCAAATAGAAATGGGGTTATTTATTCTTTTCTTATTGATTCCTTTGAGTTCTCTGTATATTCTAGTTATCAGACCTTTGTTGGAAGCATAACCTGCAAAAATCTTCTCCCATTCTGAAGGTTGTCTGTTTGCTTTACTTACTGTGCTCTTGCCTCATACCTGGACAAGCCTATAAGAGAGTCTATGGTTCCCTCTCTTGGTGCTAGCAGCAAGTTCAAACCAGGCGATCCCCTGCATGCACACTAGAGCTCTCACCACAGTCCTACCCCTACCACAAACTTCAAGCTGTTCCCCCCTCCTTGCTCTCTTAAACCCCCTATAGACTGGCGTGGGCCCCTGCCTTGCTCTCCCCAAAAAGCCTCAATATTTACGTGGAGTGGGGCTCAAAAGCATTGGCAATCAAACATCAATCGTGGAGTTACATTCTAACATAATGTCTGTAAGATCTGTAGCAGTGAAGAGATAATAAATCTTAACATGCACTGAAATAATCCATACTTATCTAATTGGCTACACTTGGAACGCAAGTATGAAAATGAGATACTGATGGTCTTGATTCTTTGGGCTAGGCCAGGGAATTACTCTTTAAGTGTGATAGATATATCCTCTCTGGCTCTGCTGTGACGATTTTGCAAGTGAGAACTAGTGTTATGATTCCAGAAAACAAGAAAAAAACAACAGCTATTGATATTGTTCAAGGATCCATGCACATATAGTAATAAACTTAAAGCGTATGTTTTATGTAACTATTTTCACTCATTTCTTTAAAAATGGAGAAAGAAATTGTAATTTTGTATTTTCTTTGATAAAACATGGAGGCTTGTGAATGTTTTATGGGTTGTCCATACTTACTCTCTTTTGGAGTAGTGATTTTAGATGAAGATTTGGAAACACAATGTCAGAAATATACTTAAAACATTTTAATAATAATTTAATTTTTAACATTAAAACAAATGTATGTGTATATAATGGATTGGGATAAAAAAAATTGCATGCTAGCTATGAAGTGACTTAATTCCTCCTTCCTGGCCATGTGCCTTGGGGCTCTGAATTTTCTCTGGTCTGCCATTAGGGAAAGAATTTAAGAAAAACTACATAAGAGATGCAACTCTTAATAAAACAAGGTCCCAAATCTTCCAGCAACAAGTGGAGGCACCTGAGGGCAGTACAGGAGCGTGAGATCAGCAGGTTCTAACTCCTCCCTCTTATAATGTGTTGTCTTTCTCTTGGTGTTATCTAATTCTCTCCTCTTTGCCAGGGTGTCTGATATGTTTACTTAGATATGGTTCCTTTCTAGCAAAGGCAAAGACAAAAGTCTACTTTCTACTTTCCCCAAGTCCAGAAGTGGCAGAGTCTATAGATTTTTAGACTTAGTTTATCCATCTATAAAATGGAGACTGTAATAGCTACTTCATGAGACTGTGGTAAATATTTTTAAGAATGAAGTGTACATGGAAAAGACCTTGCTGGAATATTGTGGATGCTCAGGTAGTGTAATTGATTGCTAGTTGAATCCATCTGTTCTGGAAGTAAATATAGCTTATATAGACTCTGAGCTTCCTTTAGGCTAGGGCAGTGGTTCTCAACCTTCCTAATGCTCTGGCCCTTTAATACAGTTCCTGTGGGTTGCAAACCACAGGTTGAGAACCGATGGGGAAGGGTGACAACTGTCCTCATTTGCTCAGTACTATTGCAGCTTTAGCACTGAAGGTCCTATGTCCCAGGAACCCAATGTTGGGGTACAAAAAGTCCCAGATTTTGGTGATGGGTGGAGAAGACTGGGGAGAAAATACAGAGCCCACATTGCTGCCAAAAAAATAGGGGCTGAAAGCAATATTGTCTTCAGTGGCAAATAGATAAGGCATAGATTATCTGCTTTTTGTAGTTTTAGTTTTCCCTTTACTATTAATGTTGGTGGCCATGATTTGTGGCTCACAATAGTGGAATAGACTTTGCAGCTTCACAAAAAGTAATGTGATGTAAAGTTCCAACTTAAGAGTGTTGTAATCATGAGCGTTAACAGTCCTTTTGATTTTGTCTGTAAATTATTGGACTCTGTATTGAGATAGTGTTAGTTTAATTGTTCAAATTATGAATATTATCACCACCTTTTCTAGGAATTAGAGAATGACGATGAGAACTATTATCATACCATTGCCAGCATGAGCCAAATAATGCTGGGGGGAAAGAGACTCAATGACTTATTTAGGTAATGGTAGATAGAAGGACATGTACGACTAGATTAGGTAGGTAAGTAACCAAAACAGAGCATATTACATACTGTACGAAAAGAATTTGGGGTTGGGCCTGGTGGAGAAGGAGATGTGAAAATGCTTGTAGAGACTAAATCTCACAAGTGTAGGATGAGAAAGGAAAATACCTCTAAATCAATCAAAAGTACTTTCCCCACTGGCTTTCCTGAAAGACGTCAATGCTCAGTTGAAATTAGAGGACACTAAATTAGCTTGGGCAGACCACATGAATAAACATATGTTATTTTATTGTTCCTTTGATTGCTCTATGAAACTGACTTAAGTTATATTTCCTGATTATAGAGGTTGCAGCTAAAATGTCCCATGGGGGGGAGGGAAGGGCAGGATTTTGTAACAGATATTTTGGCCCCTTCTAGTATATAGCTAGATTCTGTCAAATCTTACCAACAAACATATTACCTACAGTGCATCAAGTGATATGTCAAAAACTGTTGCCCCTAGCTATTAAGTACTTTTATTTGAAAAATGGAGTATCAAATTGTCTTCTTGATTTCTATTAAAATCTTTAAAAAATTATAGCAAACATAAAAAAAATTGTTACTATCTTGTCCAAATATAAACTATACTTTGCTGATTAATCTGCCTAATCAGGAGACAAGGTGAATGTTGATTCTGACAAAGAAAAAGAAAAAGACCTTACCAGCTATATGACTGGGATGTCTTGTACACAACACTGCTAGAAGGGGTATGGTTTGCTTACCTGTGATAGGGGGCTTTCATAATGAAAGTTTTTGGCTACTTTCAAATTTCCTCAAAATCTGCAGAAACACTTAATGAGAATTTTGATTTTATAGAAATAGCACTTCTTTAGACATGGCTATCATTGTTGTCAGCCATAGAAAAGACATTAATTACAGTGTAGGTCTTTCATAAAATCATATTTTCAAAGTGGTACAAGAAAGATGTCTGTTAGTCTGCTTGAGTGCTGTAACAAAATTGTAGACTGGACAACTTAAACAAAAAGAATTTGGGGGCGGTGCCTGTGGATCAGTGAGTAGGGCGCTGGCCTCATATACAAAGGGTGGTGGGTTTGAACCTGGCCCCGGCCAAACTGCAACAACATCAAAAATAGCTGGGCAATGTGGTGGGCCCCTTAGTCCCAGCTACGTGGGAGGCTAAGGCAAGAGAATCGCCTAAGCCCAAGAGCTGGAGGTTGCTGTGAGCTGTGACACCACAGCACTTTACCGAGGGTGACAAAGGGAGACTCTGTCTCTAAAAAAAAAAAGGAATTTGGGCAGTGCCTATGGCTCGGTGAGTAGGGCACCCTCTTCATATACTGAGGGTGGTGGGTTGAACTTGGCCCCAGCCAAACTGCAACAAAAAATAGCCCGGCCTTGTGGCGGGCACCTGTAATCCCAGCTACTCAGGAGGCTGAGGCAAGAGAATCGCCTAAGCCCAAGAGCTGGAGGTTACTGTGAGCTGTAACGCCACAGTACTCTACCGAGGGCGACGAAGTGAGACTCTGTCTCTAAAACAAAGAAACAAATAAAAGGAATTTGTTTTCTCATGGTCCTGTAGAATGAAAGTTCAAGAACAAGTGACAGCAGGGTTGGTGTCTGGTGAGAGTGCATCCCCTGAGTGGCAGGTGGCTGCCTTCTCCCCGTGTGCTCACATGGTCTCTTCTTTGTGCACACCAGAAGGTGGGGTGAGGAACTTGAGCCAACTCTGCTGTCTCTAAGCCTACCAGAACCCCACCCATATGACATCATGTAAACTTTAATTCTTTTCTTTTCTTTTCTTTTTTTTTTTATTGTTGGGGATTCATTGAGGGTACAAGAAACCAGGCTACACTGATTGCATTTGTTAGGTAAAGTCCCTCTTACAATCATGTCTTGCCCCCAAAAGGTGTGGCACACGCCAAGACCCCACTCCCCTCCCTTCTTTCCTCTCTCTGCTCTTCCATTCCCTACCCCTCCCTCCTTCTTTCTCTCTCCTCTTCCCTTCCTTCACCACCTTAATTATTTTCTTATTGACCCCAAATAGTCAAATAGTCTATGTGTTTCCAAATAGTCACACTGGGGCTTAGGAGTTTAGCCTGAATTCTAAGGACACGACATTCAGTCTGTAACAATTTCCTTCTTTAATTTGGAAATACACTGAAGATGAGAATGGAGAAAAAGATTAAGGTAAAATAAATGTAAATGCTGTTACTCTGAAAAGGTTTGATGATCTTTGAAAAGCTAACAAGAAGCCTGAACCGACTACACCTGAGCCATGTGATGCTATGTGTAGATTGTGAGCAAAATCAGATGTCAAAAAAAATGACATGATGTTTAGAAGCAAGACAACTTCAGAACTCAAAAAATGATCACCAGACCAGGACAGCCAAGAGAAACAGGATCTTTTCAATATCTTTATTAAAATCTGTAACTTATTTAGAATATAACTTCAATTTCACAAGATCAAATAACTTCACATGATGAATCATCAGAATGCAAAGCCAAGCAACACTGCACAAGCACATACGATACCTCTGTCTGCTCACGTCCTGTCGGTCCATGTTAGTCCAGGGCTAAGCCCAACAATAGTGGAGCAAAGATACATGCTGTGCTCACAGCAGGGAGAAAGGGAGTGAATATTTGCTGAACACTAATATAAATGACCTCAACCCCCTTTAAGAGCTGTTTGTGGTCCCCAGCCAGTGACTTCCCATTTGCTTCTTATAGGTTGTTTTTGCAAGGGAGATTGTGAAATATATAATATTTTTTAGCTGAGTATTCTGCTATCCTGTGAAATACAGGAGTTTAGTGAATGAAGAAACAGGAAAATATAAACTGATGTTAGCATTCTCTGCTGCTATAAGAATGAGGAGAGAAATTTCTCATTCATCATTCATGGATTCAACAAGTATTTTTAACAGTTTACCACGGTGACAGTCCTGTCCTGGATGGTGTAACTTACATGAACATATTACATGGTTGTAGGCATCCAGGGAGGTGGGCAGAGCAGGGTCGATGGTCCTTACTTGTGGAGGGGATGATGCTTTACTGAGGACCCAGGCTTTGTGACTGGTAGTTTGAGCCTCAGTCTTCTATCTCCTTTCTTTATTTGGAAGCATTTACTGAGTAGCTACTCGGTGGGGACAGAAGGCCCAGAAGAGCCTCATCCTCCAGGGAAAGAACAAAGGAGACATTATTCGCAAGAGTAGCTTCAGGGGACATGCTGAGTGGGTCTTCAGGTGGGGGGATGTCAGCTTGGAAATGGAATATGTCAAGAAAAACCTTTAAGAAGAGGGAACCACACTTCTGAAGGTTCAGGAATGTGTAGCAGGCCTGCAGAGTCAACGAGTGGTCAGATCTTGATGGGCTCTGAAAGCCATGCTGACAAATTTACATCTAATCCTGAGAGGTACACAGGACAGGCTGGTGGCAGGTGCATGCTTAGATTTGGGCAGTGGTGTGCAGGTTCCGTTAGGGGGACAAGAGTACAGCCTGAGAGACTAGCTGAGGTTCCCTCTGAGGTACTGTGAGTGATGGCAAAAATTTGAGCCCAAGAAGTAGCAATGAGGAGAAAGATCCCAGACTCAGAATGACCATTTGGATATGGAAGCCAAGGAAGAGGAATTGTTTAGCTCAGCAGTTCTCAACCCTGACTGTGTTTAAAAATGTAAAGACACTCAAACCTAGGAAAGTTTGCTTCGGTAAGTCTGGGATGGAGATAGACATGAAACCATATTAAAGAGTTGGCCAGTTGGGCAGCTGCCTGGGGTACCGATTTGTAAGGGGCCCTAAAATGTCCTTAAAGCAAGTTGGATATCTCCTTCTAATTGGTGAAAGTAAAGATAGACTCCTCCTAACGAAGTAGGAAGCACCCTCTAGTGAAAATAATAAAATATTCCTGTCTAGCCCCAGCCTGTCTCAGTTGAGTGTTTCCTACTTACAAGGTGCAGAGTGTAAAGTGAGGCCCTGCCAACACCTGGGGGCAGCCACCTACCAATCAGCCCAGGTTCTGACAGCAGCAATACATGAAATGCTGTTTCCTAGCAGGGAGGAGCTTACCGATTATCTCAGCTTAAAACCCTTTAATATAGCTTAACAAGAGTTGCCTTGTTCAGAAAAAAAAAAAATCAAAAGATGAAACTGAAGAAAGGAGCATGCGATCTCATATAGATGTCAGTGAAGGGCTCCCTGAGGAGGGAACACTTGGGCGAAGACATGAAGGAGATGAGGGAGCAAACCGTGGGTTGGTCTGCCTATAGCATTCCAGGCAGAGGGTAGCAAGTGCAAAGGTCCTGAGGTTGGAGAGTGCCTGGAGTAAGCAGGGAGCGGTAGGGGATGGGTGTGCCCTGGAGGACAGTGACTGGGAGAGAGAATGCAGGTGATGAAGCTAGAGAAGCAGTGAGGGCCAAAGCGCAGGATTTACAGCCCCTTCTATGATGTGGTGTGTTCTTCTGAAGGAGATGTGACACCTCTGGGAGCTTCTGAGCAGAGACCTGACAAAACCTGATTTATGACTCTTGAGTGACTCTTCTCAAAAGTAATGGTATCCACTGATTAGGATGAACTAGGTTACACTACAGTGCCACGGCACTCTACCCAGGGTGATAGCCTGAGGCTCTGTCTCAAAAAAAGAAACAAAAATTCTTTTAATATGTAACAGAGATATTCTGCAGAAAGAAAAAACCCTCGGAAAAGACCAATCTAAAGAAATATCTCTGTTTCACTGTCTAGTACAGTGTTTTTCAAACTGTACGCATTAGTGAATATTACTGAAATAAAATTAGTGATTGGAGACTACCATTAAAATAACTAAAATGAAATAGAATAGGAAATATCAGAGCGCATCACATTAAATAATGTTTTGTATAATGTTCTTTTATTCACATTTATACATATAAAAGTCACGACATTGAATGTGTATCTCTTATATGGTCAAAGTCAGAAAAGGAGACTCAACAAAACACTAAACATTGAAATAAAACTTGGGATAGTGTATACCCTCCCCTACCTCTCCCCTCCTTTCTCATGCAGGGCTCAGATCCTCTGTCCCTCCAGGGCCCCTTCTGCAGGGCACACTGCAGTTAGCAGCACTGCCTCCTGCCTCCTGGTCCTGCTGTGTCAATGTTTTTCTCTCATGGTTTTGGAAATAGACATAGATTTGCTAAAGTATTTACCCGCTATCTGGCCTCAGGAAGTCATTTCATCTTCCTAATCCTCAATTTCCTCATTTGTAAAGTGACTATAATACATTTTTTTCCTGTTAGTATTATTTGTGATGATTAAATGAAATAATGTACAGCAAGCTTCTGGAACATTAAGGACCAGATACTTTCCTCACATTCATAATTTAAGGGGACCTTCTGTGAAGCACTGCCATCAGTGACACACTCAAATCCTTCTGGGCCAGGTGGCTGTTGAGAAGATGCCAGTCTCTATTTAACGATGATTCCTGTTAGTTTTGATTTTACAGAGTAATTTTTCATCCTGCTCCCTGGACCAAGACATTCTCTCTGGGCATCCTAGTGCTGACTCTGCCCACACTGTCCATTGCCTAAAGGCTCTTAAGAATCCAGAGGTCCAAACACTGGGTTACTGAGGGACACAAGTCTCAAACAGGCCCCAGATGGGGATCAGGCGGTTGGTTGAAGGTCATCCAGCTGTGAGCAGTAGGTCCAGCCCAGATTCCAGGGCTGCAGAATCGAAGACCGACCGAAGCCCGGGAGGGACTCATCAACAAGGAGCATGCATACTCAGCAGTGAGTGAGTCAGGGGACACCAATGCACGGTTTGTGAATCCAAAGCGGAGAGGTGGGAACCGGACACTGGCTCCAGTTCTCAAGGAGAAAACCTGTTCAGTGCTAATGACGTTAAGCGGTCAACAGATCTTCCTTCCAAACCACCCGTGGGAACTGAGCCCAAACGAAGTGAATAGGGGCCAGTAAAAAAAAAAAAAAAAAAAAAAAAAAAAAAGACATGGTTTTCCGGGCGGCGCCTGTGTTCAAGGAGTAGGGCACCAGCCCCATATACCGCAGGTGGCGGGTTCAAACCCGGCCCCGGCAAGACATGTCTTTCTGAAGCTGTGCAGGGAGGATGGCAGTTTTGGCGACCCGAAGCCATACGGTGGGGTTGCAGCGAGCTAACGAGCACCCCCCACACCGTAGAGGCGAGATAGGCCATGCGACTTGGCCCTGCCCAGCGCCCCTACCCGCACAGCCTTGCTGCATCACCCGGCGGGTGTGCGGGGCCCTTTGGTTCCTAGCACCTGGGCCCCTGCTCCGCACAGCTGCGGCTGGCCGAGCCCCCGGCAGGGCTTTTATTATGAAAGGCGCTCCCCCCTCCCGCACTTTCGGGGAAATGGGGAGGCTGGGCTGGGACGTGCGGCTGGGACTTTGCAAACTCTACAAACGCCTGCAGCAGATCCCAGAGGCTCGCACATCCCCACATATCCCTCGTGTGTTTCCCACCCACGGAGCATCGCGGCACCCATCATTCCCTCGGGAGTCGGCGCAGGGCCACTCGGCAACAGAGGTGTGGACCTTCAGTCAGGGAGACCCGGCCGAGCCCAGGACGGCAGTGCATCCTCAGGAGCCCGGCTAGCTACGGCGCCAGGGGCGGCCCGGGGTCGCGGAGATGAATCTGCGAGCCAACTGAGCGCTCCCTCCGGGGATCCAGCCGAGCCACCTCCGAGGACATGGTAGGAATTGCGGGAGGGAGCACGCGAGCGGCCGGTGAGATAGTCACCCGCACAGGTGGCCGCGAGCAGCGCACACCGGCTCTGGACGCGCGAAACCCGCGCGGCCTTCCTGGGTTGGAGTTGCTCCCGGAAAGTTGCGTGGGGCCGCGGCGGCTTTCATTTCTGCCCCAGAACTGGGGCGATCAGCTTTACCGCCTCCCTCGGCTAGGAGGACTGTGATAGGGCATTTTCCATTACCCACGCGCACACCTCGGCTGAGCCGGAGCCCAGGCGCTCGGCTGCGCAAACTTCACGCAATGCACCCGCAGGTAGAGGGGAGGGTTCTAAGGGGCACCCCAGGCAGCGTCGGATGAGGAAGAGGCCTTTGAAGTCACCTTTATCCTCTCCAAAATGCATGTGAAGTTTGTGCTTTAGCTTTTATACTTTAGCTATGTATTAATATTTAAAAAATAGCGTCCTGCATTTATTACCATTGAGTTAAATCGGCTCTGGTAAAGTTTCAGGCCCCATCCTCCTCCATAGGGCAGATGTGGGGGCACTGGTCGCACTGGGGATGTCGTTAATGAAGCTAAGGACCTGTGGACGTGGCCCTTCCCTTGATAAACCTCACAGACTCTAACAGGCAGAAGAAATAAACCCTTTGAAAATGTGGCCACTGCAGCTTAGCTAAAGCACACCTGTAACCCCGGGAAGGGGCTTCTCTCAGGCCTGGCAGGGCTCTGCTGGCTCTTCTTCCCCTGGGCAGAAAACCCCCTGCAGAAACCCCCTCCCTCCCCGCCCTTCTGCTGTTCAGCTTCCAAGTCCTCCCGCTTCTTCCTTCCTCCCTCCAGGCTCACAGAGAGCAGACTAGAGCCCACTGGAGATGCTTCTTGGGGAGTTTAGAAGGCAGGGTAGAGACTCCCAGTAGGATGTAGTAGGGTCTCTGTGAAAACAGCTCCCTGTGTGCAAGGGGGGTCCTGGCAGGTGGCTAGACCAGAGGTAGGACTGGTCACAGGAGCTGGGGGCTCAAGGAAGTTCCCTTCCAGGGTAGGTTATGTGTGTGTGTCACCTTTCCCTCATTACTCCCTCCCCCCAGTCCTCATAGGTCTTTTCCTCAAAGCTCCTAAAAAAGAAGAAACTTAAGTTTGAAAGGGAGAGTGATCAAAGATCAAGAATGTGAACCTGAAAAGTATGAGAGATATTTTTTACTACGAGAGTGTTGCCAGAGAATGGGGGTTGCGGCAATTCACTGTGAGGGGCACTGGCGTGTGCTGGAGTTTCTTGGCTCTAGAGGTGGCAGCGCTCTAGAGGGGAGAGGCACCTGCCTTCTGCTCATCCGTGTGCTGGCTCCCCTGCTGGTGTGAACTTCCTGTTCTGTGAGCCAGTGCAGCCTCTTGGCTTCACTTCCCTGGTCTGGGACCAGTTGTGTTAGGAACAGGACTTGAGTCAGCACCTCATCATGTCAGGGTTCACTTGCCAGAGAAAGTGATCCGATGGGCATCCTTGGGCAATGAAGTGACTTTGGAGATCTGAAGGATCAATTTTGCTTCTCTCTCTGAATGAAGGGTCTTATGTTCCAGAGGACTAGGGGACCCACGGGACAGCCTGGCACTGGCCAAAAATAGCATGGGAGGAGACAGAGAGCTGAGAATCCTTTGGAGACCTTAGTTTCCTCCTCTGTAAAGTGAAAGATTGGGCCAGATGCCTTTTGAGATGCCAGTTAGCTCCAAAAATGAGTCATGTGTGAATAATTCTGAGGCTGGACCTCAACACTGGTGTCCAGCTGTAGTTAGAATAGACTACTAAACAGTTGTGAGGATGTAGTTCTCAGACCTGGGTTCCACTGCTCCGTAAGCCAAATCCAGGTGGGACCAGACTGAGGGATTTTTCTTTTAGGTTCCACAGGATCCCAGTATACAGAGAACCACAGGGCTGGGAAGCTAGGGGAATAGGAAAGGCAGGGATTGAAAGCTGCACTTTCCAAGATAGCCCTGTATAACATCTGTAGAATCATCATTCCTTGAGGCAGTCTCAAAATAGTTTTGGGAAAAGATATATGCATTTTTCTCCTCTTGCAGGGTCCTACCATAGAGCAACCTCTTTTTCTATGTTCATTAAACAGAGATGCAAACTTGCCTAACTTGTTTGAATATGATATCCTTTATCCAGTAATTCCTTTACACTGTTGTATTACTGATCCGAGGTACACCGGATGGGAAACTCTGGGTTAGAAATATGAAACCCAAAGTCTGGAATCCTTAAGTGTCTTTTTGGAAAAAAGAAAAAGGACGTTGAGCTCTAGGAACATTTTTGATGATCCTAAGGGAGTGTGCGTTATTGCCAAGGTTTGGCGTGTATATTTCTAAAACTAAGCTTGTGACACTGGTCACTTCCTTTTATTGTAACAATGATTGTAGGCTTGATATTTGCGAAGGACATGGAACTTCAACAAAAAATATTGATAGAAGAAGTTAAAACTGTTACTGCCAACTTGAAAAAAAGTTTCTCTCCAGATATTTGGGGGGGAAATATGTATATACAACTTGTATACAGATACTACAATTATCATTTTGGCATATTTTTTAACCTCTTTGAGTATTATTTTATTTATTTATTTATTTATTTATTTATTTATTTATTGTAGAGACAGAGTCTCATTTTATCGCCCTGGGTAGAGTGCCGTGGCGTCACACTGCTCACAGCAACCTCCAGATCTTGGACTTAAGCGATTCTCTTGCCTCAGCCTCCCTAGTAGCTGGGACTACAGGCGCCCGCCACAGCGCCCGGCTATTTTTTTGTTTTGCAGTTCGGCCGAGGCCGGGCTTGAACCCGCCCCCTTCGGTATATGGAGCCGGTGCCCGACTCGCTGAGCCACAGGAGCCTCCCGATTTTTTTCGTTTTTATTAGTCTTTTGATATAATTAACGTTTGGCCTTATTGATCTTCTTTTTTTTGAGACAGAGCCTCAAGCTGTCACGCTTGATAGAGTGCTATTACATCACAGCTCACAGCAACCTCCAATTCCTGGGCTCAAGTGAGTCTCCTGCCTCTGCCTCCCAAGTAGCTGGTACCACAGGTGCCCTCCACAATGCCCGGCCATCTTTTGGTTGCAGCTGTCATTGTTGTTTGGGGGGCCCCAGGCTGGATTCGAACCTGCCAGCTCAGGTGTACGTGGCTGGAGCCTTAGCCCGTTGAGCCACAGGCGCCGAGCCTTATTGATCTTCTTTACTTCATGGGTTTATGTTTTCATTCTAGTTTTAGAAAATTTTCCTCAAAACCTATTTAAATGTTTACTCTTCTCCATTCCCTCTGTTTTCTTTCCTGGGGCGGGGGACGGCCGCGGATGGGTGCCCCGGGGGTGAGAGGGGCGGCGGCGCCTCACCGGCCGTGGAGTGCGCACAGCCCCGCTTCGTGCCCCAGTCCGACTGACCCAGCCCTTAGAGCTGGGTCCCGAAGGTACGGATCTGGCTTGCCGACTTCCCTTACCTACATTGTTCCAACTTGCCAGAGGTTGTTCACCTTGGAGACCTGCTGCGGATATGGGTTCTG
>CAUYON010010581.1:0-19894 GCA_963573935.1 Arctocebus calabarensis | reverse complement strand
ACTTTAGACCAATTTCACTAATGAATATTGATGCAAAAATTCTCAACAAAATCTTGGCCAATAGATTACAGCTTATCATCAAAAAAGTTATACATCATGATCAAGTAGGTTTTATCCCAGGGATGCAGGGTTGGTTTAATATTCAAAAGTCCATCAACGTTATTAACCATATCAACAGAAGCAGAACCAAGGACTATATGACCCTCTCAATAGATGCAGAAAAAGCATTTGATAAAATCCAACATCCCTTTCTAATTAGAACACTGAGGAGCATAGGTATAGGGGGCACATTCCTTAAATTGATAGAGGCTATCTATGACAAACCCACAGCTAATATTTTACTGAATGGAATAAAACTAAAAACTTTTCTTCTTAGAACTGGAACCAGACAAGGTTGTCCTCTGTCACCATTGCTATTCAACATAGTGCTGGAGGTTCTAGCCAATGCAATTAGACAAGACAAGAAAATAAAGGGCATCCAGATGGGTGCAGAGGAGGTCAAACTCCCTTTTTGCTGATGATATGATCTTATACTTAGAGAACCCCAAAGACTCAACTCCTAGACTCCTGGAAATCATCAAAAAATACAGTAATGTCTCAGGATATAAAATCAATGTCCATAAGTCAGTTGCCTTTGTATATGCCCACAATAGTCAAGATGAGAGGTTAATCACAGACACAACTCCCTTCACCATAGCCTTAAAGAAAATGAAATGCTGGCTCGGCCCCTGTAGCTCAACGGGCTAAGGCATCAGTCATGTACACCTGAGCTGGCGGGTTCAAATCCAGCCTGGCCCTCCAAACAACAGTGACAGCTGCAACCAAAAAATGGCTGGGCATTGTGGCGGGTGCCTGTAGTCCCAGCTACTCAAGAGGCTGAGGTAAGAGAATCATCTAAGCCCAGGAGTTGGAGGTGGCTATGAGCTGTGTGACGCCATGGCACTCTACCAAGGGTAACAAAGTAGAAACTCTGTCTCTACAAAAAAGAGAGAGAGAGAGATGAATAATAGGAAGAATATAGAAAGGATATAGCAGAGCTGAGGAACTAAAGCAGTCAATTAGGGAACTTAAAGATGCAATAGAAAGTATCAACAACAGATTAGACTACATAGAAGAAAGAATCTCAGAAGTAGAGGACAAAGCTCTTGAGACATCTCAGATAGTAAAAGAAGCAGAAAAGAACAGAGAGACAGCAGAATGTGCACTGACCGAATTATGGGACTTTATGAAGCATTCAAACATATGAGTTATAGGTACCCCATAAGGGGAAGAAGAATGCCCCAGGGGAATAGAAGCCATACTGCAGAATATTATAAATGAAAATGTCCCAAATGTCACCAAAGATTCTGACACACTCCTTTCAGAAGGATATCAGGCCCCAGGTCATCTCAACTCTAACCAAGCTTCTCCAAGACACATTGTGATGAACCTGTCCAAAGTCAAGACAAAATAAAAGATTCTTCAAGCTGCCAGGAGTAAGTACCAGTTGACCTACAGGGGCAAATACATCAGTGTGACTGCAGCCTTCTCTAATGAAACTTTCAAGCAAGAAGACAATGGTCATCTACCTTTAATCTACTTAAACAGAAAAATTTCCATCCCAGAATTCTATATCCTGCTAAGCTAAGCTTTAAAATTGACAGAGAAATCAAATCATTTACTGATATGCAAACATTGAGGAAATTCACCACAACATGACCAGCTCTACAGGAAATACTTCAACCTGTTCTACACACCGACCATCACAATGGATCAACAGGAAAGTAAGAACTCAGAAATTAAAGGGCAGAACCTAACTTCCACAATGATGCAAAAGATAAAACTAAGCAATGGACTCTCACAAAATAAGATGACTAGAACACTACCAGACTTACCAATTCTCTCAATACATGTTAATGGCTTGAATTCCCCACTGAAGAGGCATAGACTGGCTGACTGGATTTAAAAAACACAAGACATCCATTTGCTGTCTGTGGGAAACACACCTAGCTTCAAAAGACAAACTAAAACTGAAGAGTTAAGGGTTGGAAGACAATTTTTCAGGCAAACAGAATTCTGAAGAAAAGAGGAGTTACAATCTTATTTTCAGATACATGTGGATTTAAAGCAACTAAAGTCAAAAAAGACAAAGATGGTTATTTTACATTGGTCAAGGGTATAGGCGAAAGGACTATATGTCTTTGGCTCTGCCAGTCTGAGAGTGAGCTAGTAAACAATCTCATTTGACATAGTCTAGAAGAGACTGGGATAGAACTCCATAAAATACCTATAGCCTGAGTATGCAGCAGGTAAAATACCCATACCTCATGGCTGGCCTTGGAGGCTGGGGACTTGCATACAAGTCAACAGTATATCTTAGGAATGTCCAGGCTGTGTTCTTTTAAGATAATTTACAGCCTCCAGCTGGTCTGGGGCCTAAAAGGCATGCATTCAAGCAGCCTTCTCTACCTGCTATGCTCTGTGACCTTATCTTTATGTGAGTAAATGGCTGACAGCATGTTTTTCAAAGAAAGTTATTTTGGGTAGAGTAAAAAAACACAGAATGTACCAGACAGACTACCAGACATTATAGAAGAGTTAATCTATTGTTACAATGTAGTTGTGTGATTAACAGTGTGTACCTGAATAGTGTGTATGTGCAGCCCCAGCTATATAAGCTGGAGAGAAATGAAGAACTTTGCTACTTGTCATCATAGACCTTGTAGTCTCTCTTTATTTTATACAATTTCAGTTGCAAGTCCTATACTTTGCGACACTGACCACGCACAAGAAACTTCACGCAACAAAAGGAAAAATACAACAAGACTTTTCAATTCTAAATATTTATGCACACAATCTAAATGCTCCCAGATTCTTGAAACAGACCTCACTCTGTCTGAGCAATATGATATCCTATAATACCATAATAACAGGAGACTTTAACACTCCTTACAGAGCTGGACAGATCCTCTAAACAGAAATTAAACAAAGATATAAGGGACTTAAAAGAGATCCTAGAACAACTGTGCTTGATAGACGCATACAGAACACTCCATCCCACAGATAAAGAATATGCATTCTTCTCATCGGCACATGGACCATTGTCCAAAATTGATCATATCCTAGGACACAAAACAAACCTCAACAGAATCAACAGAATTGAAATTTTACCTTGTATCTTCTCAGACCACAAGGCACTAAAGGTGAAACTCAACTTCAACAAAAACATTCAACCCCACACAAAGGCATGGAAATTAAACAATCTTCTTTTGAATGACAGTTGGGTGCAGGAAGAAATAAAATAGGAAATCATTAACTTCCTTGAGCATAGCAACAATGAAGAAACAAGCTACCAAAAATTGTGGGATACTGAAAAAGCAGTTTTAAGAGGAAAATGTATCGCTTTAGATGCCTACATTCGAAAACAGAAAGAGAGCACATCAACAAACTCACAAGCCATCTTATGGAATTGGAAAAAGAAGAACAATCTAAGCCTAAACCTAGCAGAAGAAAAGAAATATCCAAAATTAAATCAGAGATCAATGAAATTAAAAACAAAAAATCATTCAGAAAAGTAATGAAACAAGGAGTTGGTTTTTTGAAAAAATAAATAAAATAGATAAACCATTGGCCATACTAATTAGAAATAGAAAAGTAAAATCTCTAGTAACCTCAATCAACTCAAATTAATCCAAATGGAAAAAAAGCCAACAATCCCATATATCAATGGGCAAGAGACGTGAATAGAACCTTCTCTAAAGAAGACAGACGAATGGCTAACAAACATATAAAAAAAATGCTCATCATCCCTAATTATTAGAGAAATGCAAATCAAAACTACCTTGAGATACCATCTAACTCCAGTGAGAATGGCTCACATCACAAAATCTCAAAACTGCAGATGCTGGTGTGGATGTGGAGAGAAGGGAACACTTTTACACTCCTTGGTGGGACTGCAAACTGATACAACCTTTTTGGAAGGAAGTATGGGGAACTCTCAAAGAACTCAAGCTAGACATCCCATTTGATCCTGCAATCCCATTACTGGGCATCTACTCAGAAGGAAAACAATCCTTTTATCATAAGGACACTTGCACTAGACTGTTTTTTGCAGCTCAATTTACAATCACCAAAATGTGGAAACAGCCTAAATGGGGACCAACTCAGGAATGGATTAACAAGCGTGGTATGTGTATACCATGGAATACTATTCAGCCACTAAAAAAGATGGAGACTTTACATCTTTTGTATTAACCTGCATGGAGGTGAAATACATTCTTCTTAGTAAAGCATCACAAGAAAGAAGCAGCAAGAACCCAATGTACTCTATTCTAATATGAAGGGAGTAGATGATCTAAAGTAAGGTGAGGGGTAGGAGAATGAGCAAGTGGGGAGAGTGGAAGAGGAAGGGGGTGGGGGGTTCACAGTGTATGGCATACCTTTTGGGGGCGGGAATCTAACAAATGCAATCTAATGTAATTCTTTGTACCCTCAATGAATCCCAAACAATACAAAAAATAATAAAAAACAAACAAATAAGAAACAAAGCCAGGAGAGAGAAAAACATCGGCGAATGGGCCTCACAAACCTGAGCTTTGCTGCTATCCCTGCAGCCAGCCTGGCCCTAATATTTGTGGGGATTGGAGCAAAAGCACAAGTGGGGGCCCATGTATTTAAATATTTAAGAGTTACACTTCAGTTTTCCCTTCAGGAAACTTCTTTACCACGTGTGCAGAGGTGGCATCACCAAACTCTGCTCCCCAGGGTCTAGGCTGACAGAAGCGTCACCTGCCCTCTGATCCAGCTCCCCTTCCCGTAAGCTCCTTCTCATCTGCCTTTGTGAGCCGGGAGACTGGGCATTTCATAGCTGCACGTAACCACAGCTACTGACTAGTGACCAGCATTTCTTTAGCTCTTATATTAGTTTTGTAGGGCTGCCATAATGCATGAACATCAACTGGGTGGCTAAAAATAGCAGGAATCTATTCTTTCACAGCTGTGGAGTCCACAAGTCCAAAAGCAAGATGCTGGCAGGGCTGTACTTCCTCCCAAGGCTCTAGAGCAGCAGGGCCGCAGCTGCTCTAGGGAGAGGCCTACTTTGCCCCTTCCAGCTTCTGGGCTCTGGGAGTTGCTTGGCTTGGGGCTACGCGTCCCAGGTCTCTGCCTCTGTCTGTATGGCCTTCCCCCCTGTGTGTCTGAGTCTCCTTCTGCCTTCTCTTACTAGGACCCCTGCTGCTGGATTTAGGGCCTAACTCTCGGGTGGTCTCATCTCATAATCCTTAAATTGGACGTTAAGGTCACATTTACAGGTTCTGGCGGGTAGGACATGGTCATATCTTTTGGAGACCACCATTTAACCCACTCCAGTCCTAGATGCCACCACCTGGGCTTAGCCAGGCCAAGGGAGATTGTTGGATGTACAGAGGCATAGACAAGGCCAAAAGGAACATAGAGCCACAGTGCACGGAGAAGGAGCAGGAGAAGACGTGGGAAGGAGGTGCACGTGGGGGAGGGAAGGCAGCAGCAATGGGCCCACCAGGGCCCAGGGTTGTGACATGAGTGATGCTGCAGTGTGGTAGTAACAGGTGCCATTGTGAGTGCTTACTGCTTATTCGGAGGCTGTGTGATAGGCCTTTTTACTGGCATTATTTAGTTGAATCCTTCTAAGAGTCCATGAGGTAGTTGCTAGTTTTTGAAGGAGAATTTGAGACTTGTAGAGTTTCAAGAACTTACCTAAATCTGGGGAGCAGAGCTGGTATTTGTTGTTGTTGTTGTTGTTTTTATTGAATCATAGCTGTGTACATTAGTTCAATCATGGGGTACAGTGTGCGGGCTTCACATACAATCTGAGATATTTTTATCAACCTGATTGACATAACATTCATCAGATTTTCTCATTTACTATGTGAAAACATTTTTGATCCATATTTAGAAGTTTTCTCCTGACCCTTCAAATATGTACCACACATGTGATCTCACCCTTTATGCTATCTCCCCCCACCTTCTCCCTCCCCATCTCTCCCTCTCCCCTTTCCCCATCTTCCTGTGCAATAAATGGGTTGTAGCCTTCACTTGAACGATAAAGAATTTGCCTCATTTTAGGGGTGTATACATTGGATACTTTCCTTTTTCATATTTACATGGATGGAGCTGGAACATGTTCTCCTTAGCAAAGTATCTCTAGAATGGAAGAAAAAGTATACAATGTATACACCCATAATATGAGACAAATTCTTTATCGTTCAAGTGAAGGCTACAACCCATTTATTGCACAGTGTCACTGTTTTAGATGAGAAAAATTTACACAGGGAAGTCAGGGTTAATAATCTCACAAAATTACATCACTGGTAGGAGGAGGGGCCAGGATACAAACACGAGCCATCGGCTTCCAGAAGCCTGTGCTGTCTCTGTTACACTTGCTGATGGGGACCTTCCTAGTGCCCAGAATGGTGAGCAATCCATTTCTGTCCTTTGTAAATCACCCCATCTAAGGTATTTTGTTACAGCAGCCAGGATGGACCAGACATTCACCTTCCTCCTAAATCCCCCTCTTCCAGCCACCTCTCTTGTCCTGTATTTTCAGAAATGCACCAGACCCTTTATCTGCCAACTCATTCTTAGGTTTCTGTCCTCTCTTTGGACCTTACAAATGGCCTGGTCTTCCTGACTTTGACCTTGGGTCTTTCAACAAGGATTCCTTTGTGTCTACACTGCCGTGGGATATCTGAAGACATGCACATCCAAGCTTGACTCAGCCCCTAGCCTTGTCCTAATTCACCTGTTTCTTCCTCTGTTGTTTATTCACTTGATGAGTTTTATTGATGAAATGGGCCATACAGTGCTAGGCATTAGAGTTTTAATAGTGAATAAGCATAGTCCCTACTCTCAAGAGTTTATGATCTAGTGGACAAATCACACAACTCTCCGTACAGAAATACGTTAAGCAGGGGTAGAGAACGTAGCAGGAAGCACTTCACCCAGTCGTGGAAATCAGGGAAGATTTTTCTGCAGGAGGTGATATCTAATCTGAGCTGAAAATGATGAAGAGTTATTATTATCTAGGATAAATGGGGAGTCACCATTGTGGGAGTCCCTGTATGAGGGGTGCATGTATGTGTGTGAGTGTTAGAAAGGGTTACAGAGAGAGGAAAGCTATGTAAGGAATTTGTACTATATCCAGAGAGTCATGGGAAGCACTCCAGAGTTTAAACCAGGTAGTTAAACTTGAGTGTTTGGAGTATTCGTCACCACAGTGTATGGAGTCATAATGGACTACACCAAGGGCAGGGGCACCAATGAGGAGGCCATTGCAGCAATTTAGGCAAGAGACAAACTTAGCAACTGGAAGAAGGAATGTACCTAGTTTTCCCAGATAAATCTTTCTTTCTCTATCTTAATTTTCCTACTAGTGCCACTAGTAATTCCATGGACTTTTTAGAATCAGCTGAGAATATTCTCCTGGGCCCCTGCTTGGCTTCTTCGCCTTCCATGGTAACTCCTCATTTTTCAATAGCTTTTCACGTTCCTCTTCTGCAGTTCCTCTCACCTCACCAGTTATTACTTGACCTTTCATCTTCTGAAGTCTGACGAGGACGCAGCAGCTTCTCTGGACTTTTTAGCTGACAAATATGATCTAAAGTTCCCCGCTGTTGCCCTAAAATAAAGGGATCAAAACACCCCATCTTCTCTGCCCTTCAAAGGAAAGAGATGATAAAATAAGTGGCAGTGGAGGTGGTAATGGGAAGACCATACCTACTCCTGGTTTCTGTCTGTACACACTCAAAGTGCCTCTCCCTGGGAAACCGTAGAGGCCTTGGAATTTGGTATCTAATTAAAACTATCTAAGAATAGTTTTTAATGTGAGATTTCATGTGGTCCAAGTTGCACATGACCAGAATCTCTGTAAGAAAGAACTGGAAACTTATACACATATTTTTCAGCGTGATTGCTTATAAAAGTAGGTCAGTGATTATTTTATCAATTTTCAAAATAGTAGAAAGGGGACTGGACTTGTCAGAAATTTGAGTTTGGAATTTTATTCCATCACTCAGCAGCTATGTGAGGTAACAATACACATATCACGGGGGTTTTCATAAAGTAAATCAGAAAACAGGAAGCCCCGCTGGCTCCTGAGCACAGACTGGATTGTAATCACCCTCATGACGGTCACTGACGGTGGCCATGACGTGAAAGCCCATGACGTCTTTGCATTTTCATCTTCTTCTACCTTTCAGCAGCATTTAACACAGCTGATCATTCACCCTTTCTAGAAACATTCTGCCTTCTTAGCTTCTATTCCTGGCGGCTCTTCCTCTCCTTCCCCTGATGGAAATGCTGGTGATGTTAGCTCTGAGTGTCGGTGGCCCGATTTTCCTTTCTTCACACCCACTTCAAAGCGATCTCACTTGACATTTCCATCAGCATGTTTCACAGACACCTGCCACGGAACCTGCTCGTGCCAGGTGTTTATTGGTTGATTACCAGCCCCACACCGACCTCCTTACATGCTCCAGTACTGAGAGGACCGGAAGCCTGCAAATGATGGTCCCAGACTCCCAAGCCTAATGACTTCTGGCCAGGTTCTGCCAAGAAAATGTATTGCAGGGAGATGAGAAAGAAGAAGAAAATACAAACCAGGCCACAGCGGGGCAGCACCTCTGGCAATGGCAACCCTGATGTTTTCTGCTGGGTGGCAGCTGTTGTGATCCCAGCAGTTTTTGTGATGGTGTCATAAGCAGATCAATGAGAGAGGCTGCTACAGTAGTTGGGGGGTGATGAGGGCTCAGGGTGAGCATCCGCTGCAGGTTCCAGCAACATCCACAGGCCAGGATCACTCGTGTGCTTCAGCCCCGGGTTGCAGCGGCTCCCTACTCTCAGCACAGGGCCCCACTCCCTTTCTGCTCTCCCCGCTGTCAACACCTGTGACAGGGTCGACGGAACTGTCAGGGACACCAGGCCTAGAGCTTTGGACCCTCACTAGTTTTAGGGGCCTTAAATGTTTTAGTTTTTCTTTAGTCAGAAGAAAAAAAAAATGAGTATAATAGCTAATCTAGCCAAGAATATATGTGTCCTGTTATCAATATGGTCATAAAATATTTTTAAATGTTTTTTATATGGAGGAAGGGATCCAAAGTTATAATGTCCCCCTAACCTTTGTGGACATTTTCTTGCAATGAATTCCTCTTTGGGAGATAAATCTAATAGTTTCTGTTGTTGGTGCCTGCTGTGGCACTCTGTCACTGTGTGAATTAAAATAGCTGGGACATGGATTGAAGGTACATGCCTGCAAGAGGTGGGCTTCCCATCTGTCTCCCAAGAGCCCCGAGAATCTTCTCTCTTGGCTTCTTATTGAAGCCTTAAACTACAGAAGTGGGGCCCCAAGTGTTAGGATCACATGTTTCATGGTTGCTAAGTGCTCTTTCCACCCTGGCTCGATTCCCGTCCTGTTGCCCTACTAATATTACAAAGTATAACATTTGCTTGCTAACGAGCTACCAATCTTATCTCATTAATGCATGCAGCTGCTTGAGGGCTTGTCTGCGGATGCAAAACATCTCCATGCTGGCTAGGAGATTATCCTGCTCCCAGCGCCTTCTTTAAGAGTTGGTGGCTGCTTCTATCAGCCTGGTGCTTGGTTTCCTACATTCTGTGTTATTATTTTTTTAACAGGCCCCAGATAATTCAATTCTTCAAACAGAGCTGATTCCTGGCCCTAACACCTCTGTTCTTCCCATTCTTCTCTTGGGGAAGGCCCCATCATCAGAGACCAGGCCATTATCCTTGATGATGCCTCCCCATCCGCCCCTACATTTAGAGCATCACCAAACTATCTATCCATCAGGAACAAATACATCTCAAATATGTCTGCTGGACTAGGCTTTCACTGGTCCTACCTAGTATAAGTCACCAGCAGGGCTTCCTTCTTGGTCCTAAAATGAAACCAGTCCTCCTTTGCACATACCAAGAGGCCTTGTATTGTCCAGACCCTGCCTACTCCCCAGTATTTTTTTGTACCATTCTATCCATTTGTTTTTGTTTTGTAGGGACAGAGTCTCACTTTGCCACCCTCGGTGGAGTGCTGTGGCGTCACACAGCTCACAGCAACCTCCAACTCCTGGCTTAGGCCATTCTCTTGCCTCAGCCTCCCAAGTAGCTGAGACTACAGGCACCCGCCACAACGCCTGGCTATTTTTCTGTTTTGCAGTTCGGCCGAGGCCGGGTTTGAACCCGTCACCTTTGGTATATGGGGCCGGCGCCCTACTCAGTGAGCCACAGGTGCCACCCCAGAGTTTCACTTTATTGCCCTCAGTAGAGTGCCGTGGTGTCACACAGCTCACAGCAACCTCCATCTCCTGGGCTTAGGCGATTCTCTTGCCTCAGCCTCCCGAGTAGCTGGGACTGCAGGTGCCCGCCACAACGCCTGGCTATTTTTCTGTTTTGCAGTTTGGCTGAGGCCAGGTTTGAACCCGCCACCTTTGGTATATGGGGCTGGTGCCCTACTCACTGAGCCATAGGCACCACCCTATCCGTTGTTCCCTATGCCCCATTGTGGTAGACAGAGCACATCAATGGCCCCGGTTTTGGTAGGTGTGATTTCATTCTGATGCCCATTGGGAACGCCTCCCCACCCAGACCTGAGCCTGCGTCCTTCACATCTCATGCAGATGCTGTCTCATAGGTATCTCACTGCTCCGCCCTCCAGCATTCTTCTTACACCCTTGGAGACGTTGCAGACCTGGTTTGCAAATGTTGCCTCCAGCATTCCATGGCTCTGTAGCCTCAGAGACCTATTTGCCTCATGTGTAAAATGGGAATAAAAATTGCCTTATAGAGCTATAGCGAGACTTTAGTGAAACAAACTTCATAATGCTGATCCATTATGCAAAGACATTTCTCCTTATCAAAATGTTACAGGCAATATTTGAAAAGCAACTTTGGTTTTTGATTTAGGAGTCTACCCAATTAACAAGAAGAGAAACAAACAAAAAAAAAACAACCTTAGAATATAAAAACTTCTTTGTCATTCTGCTTCAGCAAGTGTTTTATAATTATACTAAGCACTGAGAATATCAAGGTGCAACTACTTCCAAATGCCTTGGTATTAAATATAGGTCTGTACCTATAGGCATAGTAGACCGGAGACTCATGAGACAAATAACATTGAATTCCTCACGTGAGTGTGTTTTACAAGTGTTTTCCTGAGTATAGCAGAGGCATTTATGGCTGCAGAAAAGGGAACCTTTTAAGGATCATTTCATGGCCCAAGAGACACCAAAATGGTTATACAAAGCTACGCACCTCTGCACACACCATCTTTCCGACAGCAGCTCGGCTTAGAACTTGGCGTCCTGACTCCTCTCTTTCCCCGGGTCATCTTCATTTGCTTTGCTCCCTGAGCAGTTGTGAGATATAAAAAACAGGTGGGGTTTGACTTCAACTGCTTCTGCTACTGAAAGATTCCACTCTTGAAAACTGAAAAATTTAAAAGGGGATAAAACTGCCTACAAAGGATTTTTCCTTTGGACAGCCTTACCTTTTATGACACTTGAGGCTTGGCCCTTGGCT
The DNA here is from genome assembly GCA_963573935.1 of Arctocebus calabarensis. Taxonomy (NCBI): domain Eukaryota; kingdom Metazoa; phylum Chordata; class Mammalia; order Primates; family Lorisidae; genus Arctocebus; species Arctocebus calabarensis. The sequence goes on along the minus strand of CAUYON010010581.1, from coordinate 8,350 downwards.
GCCGTCAGCCCCGAGAAAGCTGTCGAGTCCTTCCTTCCCCCTGTAGTTTGTGCCTCCAAATATTACAGCTGCCGCTTAGATTTATGAGCTTCAACAGGAGTAGCAACAAAGAAGTCCATGCTTGTGAAGGAACAGAAGCACAGCTAAAGGTAGCAATTGACGTGAAGAAAGCTCCTTTTACTTTATAAAATTATTGGACTCTACTACTCATCTCTCACCACTAAATGAGAAGAAAAGAAATATTTTTGAAAACTTTGTACGAGTACTATTTTCCAAGTTTTTTTGTTTTCCTGGAACATTGGATACACCAGATTATCAATAACTATTCTGAGAAAGGAAAGAGTTCTGTGGTCAAGTAGGATTGGGAAATACTCCTCAGGTAAGGCTAAGTAGATTTCTTTCCTGTAGGATGTTTTAGAAACTTTATCTACTAATTTACATTATAAATCTCCAAGGCAGGCTATGGTATGTAAAAATTTTGATAGAAACATATGAACATTTTATAGGGATAGGCCATGTGTGGTGGCTCACTCCTGTTATCCTAGCACTCTGGGAGGCCGAGGCAGGGGGATTGCCCTGAGCTCAGAGGTTCAAGACTAGCCTGAGCCAGAGTGAGACCCCCCCCCCCGTCTCTACCAAAAAACCCAAAAAGCCAGGTGTTGTGGTGGGTGCCTGTAATCCTAGCTGCTTGGGAGGCTGAGGCAAGAGAATCGCTTAAGCCCAAGAGTTGGAGGTTGCTGTGAGTTCTGATGCCAAGATGCTCTACCAAGGGCCACAAAGTGAGACTCTGTCTCAATAAAAAAATAAAACAAATAAATAAACATTTTGTGGGGATAAAATAGAAAAACAGCAAAGGGATAAACAAAGTTCCTATCCTCAAGTCAGCCATTGCCTAGTGGAGAGAGGAGCCCATCAACTGACTATTAAAATCAGGTGAACGAGTGCAGTAATTGTGGTAATGCAGAGAGGCCTGAGGAAGTCCAGCAGGAAGAGTCTACCCAGGCAGGGGAGTCAGTGCTGCCCGAGGAGGTGACCCTGGAACTGGGCCCTAACAAACGGCAGCATCACTCCCACCCCACGTACTTCAGTTGACTGTTCCTGGTCACCACGTGGCGCCAACGATACTTTCTCTTCACCACCGCATCTTGCTTTGCTATTGTGTTCCACACATATATTTGCCTTTTGTTGTCTTTGGACAGACTGAAATCCAGATATCACCTCTGTCTTTTATGACCTCTGATCAGTACAACTATCTGAACTTTATCCGTCTTTCTGAATTGTCAAGAGAATTAGACATTCTATAAGAACAACACCTGAAACGTAATAGGTTCAACTATTTGGGCTATTATTATTATTATTATTTTTAACAAGTGAACTGTTTAACCTACGGTGCATCTTAGCAGGGTACTGGTGAAACTTATTAAAGGTAGAGTATCAATGTTTTACATAGTGATCAAGAAAATGCCATGATGGCTATCTATAACAGTACGATAAAAATATTTCTGAATGTATATGAAGCACATTGTGCCCTATGATTGCACCAATGTACACAATTATGATTCAATAAAATTATAAAAAAAAAAGTTTGAAATATTGCAAGAATTACTCTAATGTGACGCAGTGACATAAAGTGAGTACATGCTGTTGGAAAAATGGCACAGACAGACTTGCATGATGTGGGGTTGGCCAAAGCATTCAATTTGTAAAAAGTGCAACATCTAGAAATAATGACTGACTTGAGGGGGAAAAAGCAAAGTACAATAATATGGAGCATGCTTGCCCTTATAAACTTCTCAATAGCATAAAAGTTCATCAATAGCATTTCTCCACCAAAATAGAGGTTCTTAGAAGGTGGCTCCAGAATCGTATGTAACTACTCCAGTGAACAGATTCTTGTAAAGCTTCTGCAACTGAGGCAACTAGACCTCTTAAAAATTCCTGCTGTGAAAGCAAATACCCTACCCTGATGTTTGTTTTGCAGCTTGGATGCCCACATTTACCCTCACAAGGCATTATCCATCAATACTTCAATACTCACAGAGTATTGCCAAAATGTGTGCCTGGCAGTTTGAGAAGATTGGTTTGCTCCATGAGGAAAATGGATCAGAAACCACTGTTAGAAAAGCAATGCGGAGTCAACATGTCTAGTACTAACCAGGTAACATGCAAATCAATAAAAATTTTTGGCTCACACTTGCCTCTTCTGCAAAATGAGAGTTTTTATTCATTGATCTCTGCTATTCTTAGATTCTAGGTGAATTCCTAGGAAAAATACTCAATGGAATTACTTGATCAAAAGAGTGATTTCAAAGGTTATGTCTGCCTCTTAAACAGTGGTTCTCAAAGTATCATCTACACATCAGCAACTTCAGCATTGCCTGGGAGCATATTAAAAGTACATTCACCCTAGACTTATAAATCCAAATTGCTGGAGATGGGAACACAGAAATCTATGTTTCAATAAGTCCTCTAGGTCTGAAGTCTGAGAAGCATAGCTCTAAAGTGTGATGGTAGTCCCAAAGTGTAATTTCAAACACTTTGCATGGGTTTTAAATCTCATGGGTTGCTGTATTTTCAAGACACAACTTATCTTCTCTCTAAAGGTGACCTCACATATAATTGGCCACTTCTACCTTTTTATTTACAGTATTATTCCTTGTACATGCATCCATTAAAGAATCTTCTTTATTTTGAAGAATTTATTAATTAATACATCTGCCTCCAGTACATTGTGAGCTCCTTGAGGGAAAAGACTAAATACTTTTTGGCTTTATAGTTCTAGGACCCAGAATAGTGCCAATATGTTCTTTGTGAGAATGGATACATGGATGGATGAATGGTGGATGGATGGATACATACATGAATGACAAAGTGTTTCAAAAATCTATGAAACCTTGTTTGGAAAATAAAAGAAGGGTCAGTTCCAAGCAGTAAGAAATTGTCAATTTAGATTTCAGCAGTATAATCCTTCTATTTTTGTTCTTGCCCAGATGATTTTTTTCCCAGCTAATAATTATACTGATGAGAGCACTGATTCTGAGTAAACAACTGAGATCTGCTCCTGACTCACCCAATCCCCCTTGGAACAGCCTGGAGACATCATGCTGACTTCCAGTTCTCTTATGTGAACAAGGCAGATAGATAACACCACCTGCCCTGTTCCTGTCTCACAGGGACATTGAGTAAATTAACTAATAATGACTCTGAATTTCTTTTCAGGTTCTAGGAGAAGGTTGTTATATAGATTCAATTAAAATATCAAACACCTGACAATTTTTAAAATGAACCTCACTAACCTTTCCAAGGTGAAGCAGGAAGCAGAAGCTGGGAGCTGGGTATCTTCCCTTTAAATACAAATCAAAAATGATCTGCATTCTCTGTCTGCTTCTTTCATGACAGACATTGTCTGTGCAGCTCTTTCCTTTAAAATGTGAATGAAAGTGTTACATTGAGAAGCTGAGAGGGATAAGAGATGAGAAAATAAAATATACAACTAAATTATCAGAATGGATTTTTTTTATAGCATGATGTAGGCAAGAAAAATAAATCTTATTTTTCCACCATAAACATATGACAATTACCCAAAATGATAACATAAAATGAACCTATGCTCAGCTATGATTCAGCTTCTGCCTTTAAAAACTGGCAAAATTAAGTTCTTCTCCCAAAAATGTTGGAAAGATGTCATGAGGTGACATAGAAGATTGCTTTAATGACAAAGGAGGTTCTTTGCCAAATAATACTGTTGGTTTTTATGTTGCACTTATCAACACTTTTCTGTGATGGAAAGCTCCTCAGCATCAATGCTTGAACATTAAATTCGTGAAGCATATATGTTATGTTTTCCTGAGAGCTCTTATGAACACATCCTTGATTTATCTATTCAATGATGCCATCAAGTGGATATTACCATAACCATTTTATAAATAAGTAGAGTGAGTGTCAGAGAATTTTACTGAATAGCCCAAGGCTGTGGTTAATAGGCAGAACTAAAACTTTTGCTAGGACTTTGGCTGAAGTTCCAAGTCAACTTCTCCCACCTACTAATATAAGGGATATTACGGAAGGAGGGAGGGAGGAGAAATTTATTCTAAAGATACAAACAGAAAAATAAAACAGTACAGTTTACCATATTAACAAGACTAAATATCAGGCAAACATATGATCATCCCAATAAATGAAAAACTGTTAGACAAAAATTCAACATCCATATACTAGCAGTAGAAGCAAACTTCCTCAATCTGATAATGGACATTCACAAAATATCTGCATCCAACATCATACTTAATTGTGAAAAATTAAATTCCTTCCCTTTAACATTAAGAACATGGCAAGGATATCTATTGTCACCATGTCTATTCAGTACTGTACTGGCAGTCCTAATCCCAATTCAATGAGGCAATACAAATAAATAGTTATTCAGATTGTGGAAAGAAGTAAATCTGTCTCTATTCACAGACGACATAATCATCTATACAGAAAAGTGTATGGAATTTCAAAAATGCTGTTAGAATGAATCAGAGAGTTTGTCAACTTTGTAATATACAAAAGTTAACTGTATTTTTACTTACTAAAATGAAACAACTTAAAATTGAAATTCATAAACAATATTACTTATAATAACATCAAAAGTAGGATATACTGAGGTATATAGCTGACAAAAGATGTGCAATTTTATACTGAGGATTACAAAACATCACTGAGAGAAATGTTTTTAAAATTCTAAAGAAGGGAGATTACATCACATTCATGGGTCAGAAGACTCACTATTGTGAAGATGCTGATTCTCCTTAAGATCATCTGTGAATATAAAACTATTGCAATAAAAATCTAACAAGATATTTTTCTTTAAGATGAATCATTTCAAGCCTGCCTTATCACTTAGAAGAATCAAAATAGTGTGTAGACAACTACACTTTGAATACATTATCCAAAAAGCAGCATAATAATTCAACAGAAAAGCAATAGGAAAATACCAAAAGATAGGAAAGAAAAGAAAACTAAGCAGCCTACTTGGTTGGGCCTAGCTGGGAACCTAGAATGACTCTGTATTCAGGAGAGGATAAGTGAGAATCTTTCTTCAGTTTTCCACTGGGGAATCATATAATCCAGGCCATAAGAAAGTACATTGAATTTTCCAATCCCTGAATCTACCTTAAGGAGTGACAGGGAGATTGTTAGAAGGAACTACTCCAGGAAGGATACTTGTCCTGGGTCCCATGCCCTTTCTGAATCCTAAAAATGCTACTTTCAATCCTAACTTCTAACACACAGTGCACTGTCTTGGAAACCAGAGGCATCAGTCCTAGGAGTTAGGGAAACTCATATTTTTGCTTACGGAACCAGGGAAACTCATATTCTACTTGTGAGAGGCTTGTGAGAGAGCTCCTAAAACCAGGACTGAGAAGCAAGTGTGGCAGAGGCTGCAGACACCATAACTGGACCACCCCCAGGACTTGAATGTGGTAAGAGTTTCCACAGAGGCTTGGTGTTGGGCAAAATAGGGATTCTTACATCCTGGGCCAGAGTTGTGGGCTAGGAGAAAACTGTGGAACAAGTGAGTCTGCTTTAAGAGCTGTTACTGAGAAGGGAGCCCTGCCAGGACTAGGACATGAGAGGGATTCAAGTCTCCCACCTGCCAGTCAAGGCTGTGTTTACTGGGGCCAGTGCTAACCTTACTGTGGTAGAACCTCAGTATAGGAGTGGCTACCTCTCACCTAAGCATTCCACGAGGGGCCTAAGGGCTCCCTCAGATGAGCCCACAACAGCTGGTGTAGGCACTTGCCATTGGAATGCCTGAGTGTAAGCTTCTTCAGCCCATTCCACTTAACTTCACCCTACACACACATACACCACCCTCAGGAAAGATCGTGAGGTCCTGCCTCCTAGGGGTGGCACAGTCCAATTTGCCACTTAGGATATTTAAACATTAATCCTGGGGAATTGAGTAAATACCCTACCTCTGTCACCTCAGCTACCTTATACCTGTAAAGTGCCACCTCCTGGACCAGAGGATGGTCTGCATAGTCCATTGCAACAACCGCCAATTCAAGTGCTGGGAACCCTGAAGAGCATCTTACCACTAGCCACTATCATCACCCTAGCTGCCTCAGGGTTTGAGTTCCCATTCACCCCATCATACACAACTACTGCCTCTGGCAACTCAGAAAGCCACCCAGAGGCCCATGAATCAGCTTGCCTAGAACTACCAAAACAGGTACTAGTGTATGCTACCCTAGCAAACATGGATAAACATGCTTAGTACAACACTGTTACCATTGAAACATGAAGATGGACCCATCTGGCATTCCAGTTCCCAGTACAACATTATCTTAGTCTCTACCAACAATGATACCCTAACACACCAAGGAAACCATAGATACCTCTAACAATACTTATAGCCAAATAAATCATACAGAGACTTCACTACTGCATCCACCCAGAATTAAAGACAAAGGGCTCTATCCAACCAAAATGATGGACACCCCTTCAGGAAAAAGTATCCCTCCCCACAAAAAGTAAATTTAAAAATAGAAAGTGGCCACTGTTGCACCAGATGCACAGAAATCAATATAAAAATGTGGTAAACATGAAAAAGCAAAGTAATACAACATCCCCAAAAGAATACAATAATTTTCTAATAAAAATTCTTCAACAAAAAGTAATTCTCAAAATCTCAGATAAAGAAGTCAAAATATTGATTTATGAAGTTCAACGAGATGCAAGTGAAATATAAAAACCAATACAAAGACCTCAGGAAAACAAATTGGAGTATGAATGGGAAATTTACTAAGCAAATAGATAATCTTAAAAAAATGAAGTGAAAGAGAAATTCTAAAAGTGATGAATTCGTTGAAGGAAATAAAAATACATTCAAAAATTGTGACAAAAAGCTCAGCGCCTGTGGCTCAGTGGACTAAGGTGCCAGCCACATACACCTGAGCTGGCAGGTTCAAATCCAGCCTGGGCCCACCAAACAACAATGATGGCTGCAACCAAAAAATGGCCAGGCGTTGTGGAGGGTGCCTGCAGTCCCAGCTACTTGGGAGGCAGAGACAGGAGACTCACTTGAGCCCAGGAATTGGAGGTTGCTGTGAGCTGTGATGCCACAGCACTCTATCCAGGGTGATAGCTTGAGGCTGTGTCTCAAAAACAAAAAATTGTGACAAAATGTTAGATCAAGCAGAAGAAAAAAATTCAAAACTTGAAGACAGGTCTTTCAAAATAATCCAATCAGACAAAAATAAAGAAAAAAGAAGGAACAAAGCCTCTAGGATGTTCAGGACAATAGCAATCAAATTTATGAATTTTCACTATTCCTGAAGGCAAAAAGAAATCCAAAGGTTTAGAAAACCTACTTAACAAAATCATAGATGAAAAATGCTCAAGTCTATTGAGAGATCTAGACACACAGATACAGGCTCAGTAATTTCCAGGCACATACAATGCAAAAAGGAGTTCACCACAACACATTATTCTAAGTGAAAAAGCAAATCCTAAAAAAAAAAAAAAAGTGTCTCATCACCTAAAAAAAAATCCACATAAGAACAATAGCTGAGTAAGAAGAAAGTTTATAAGACAGAAAAGAATAGAATGATTTATTCATAATGCTAAAAGAAAATAAGTGTAGTCAAGAATGCTATTTTCAGAAAGATTAACCTTTATAAATGAATAAGAAATAAAGTTTATTCCAGACAAGAAAATGCTGAGGGAATTCACCACCACCCTATAAGAAATATACAAAGAAGTCCTAAATTTAGGAGCAAAAGGACAACAGTTACATCACAAAAACACATAAAAACATGAAACACACTGGTAATCAACAAAGTATTCACACAAAGGAGGAAGAGAAAGTAATTAAATGGCATTACTACAGAATTCCACCAAACCAGAATGATGAATAGAGAAAAAGAAACAAAGAATTTATAAAACAGTTAACAGTACAGCAGGACTAATACCTAAGATATCAATATTAAACTTGCATGAAAATGGATTAAAAATTCTATTTAGAAGATAGAGATTGGCTGGCTATATTTTTTTTTTTAGGCGATTCTTTTTTTTTTTTTTAATCGTTGAATCATAGCTGAGTACATTAGTGCAATCAAGCAGTACAATGTGCTGTGCTGGTTTCATATACAATCTGAAACATTTTCATCAAACTGTTTGACATAGCCATCATGTCATTTTCTTAGTTATTGTATGAAGACATTTGTATTCTGCATTTAGTAAGTTTTGTCTGAACTCATCTAAGATGCACCATAGGTGTGGCCCCACCATTTACCCTCCCTCCACCCATCCTCCCTTTTCCCCTCCCCTCCCTCACCACTTTCCCCATATTCTTATGCTATAA
>CAUYON010010580.1:0-20575 GCA_963573935.1 Arctocebus calabarensis | reverse complement strand
GAGAGCGATTGGCTTGTTTAGCTTTTGTGTTCTTTTCTGTTATCTGCTTAATAGAGAAGTTTGTGTGGTGGGAAAAATTTTTAAAATACACACACACGCAGAGTATATATGGGGCAATGCACGGGTGGAAGCTGGCAGTGTGGAGAAGAGAACGCTGGTCTGCGGCAACAGACCCTGCTTCTGCTACCAGCCCTTGGGGCACTCACCCCTGTGCTCAAGCAATCATTGTCAGTGACAAAGTGACTGTTGAAGTTATAATTGTATTAAATTAATGCTAATAATTTGGATATTTTATTTTATTTTTGGCTGCTGGAGTAACTTTAGCCCTTAACCAAGCATATGTGGTTTTTGTTTGTTTGTTTGTTTTTTCTTTTTTCCTCTTAGGTACAGCTGTAAAAAATTTGGATATAGGAAATGTGTTATTCTTGCAGCCTTGATATTCAGGGTGGATTGTAAAATATAAATTTTTGTGAGATTTCAAAGATTAAGATTATTTTGATAACATTATTTACAGATTTAAAAAGATGTGGTTATCACAAGTCTGTTAAGGGGGAAAACTACTGCATAAAATAACTAACTTGGAAAAAATATTTTGCATCAGTTTAAAAAAAAAACAAACAAACACCTTGACTCCACCCACCTTGACCTCCCAAGTGCTGAAATTATAGGCGGGAGCTACTATGGTTGTTTTGTTTTGTTTTTGTTTAGCTGGTCCCTACCTGGTTCGCACCTGCCAGCCCCAGTGCATGGGGCCGGTAACTCTAACCATTGAATACAGGTGCCTAGCTATATAAGGTGTTTTAAAGAATCATTTCCAGGCTGGATGTAGTGGTTCATGCATATAAACAATACTCTGGGAGGCTGAGGTGGATGGATTGCCTGAGCTTAGGCCTTTGAGACCAGTCTGAGCCAGAGTGAGACCCCATCTCTAAAAAATAGCCAGGTATTGTTGTGGGCGCCCACAGTCCTAGCTACTCAGGTGGCTGAGGCAAGAGAACCCAAGAATTTGAGGTTATTGTGAGCTATGATGCCATGGCACTCTTCCTAGGGTAACGAAGTAAGACTCTGTCTCAAGAAAAAAAAAAATCATTTCATTCAAATTTTGATCATAGAGTCTAGTTCATACACTGCCACCTCGGATATGTGACTAAAATGCTCACAGGTACATCTCTCCAGCTATATAAAATGTGGAATCTGGGCTGGGTGGTCTCTGGGACCCATGTGGTCATTTAAGTCATCCCTTTTCATTTTTAAAAAATAGGCAATAGGCTCAGGGCCTGTAGCTCAAGTGACTAAGGCACTAGTCATGTACACCAGAGCTGGCGGGTTCGAATCCAGCCCAGGCCTGCCAAACAGCAATGACAACTACAACCAAAAAATAGCCAGGCGTTGTGGTGGTCACCTATAGTCCCAGCTACTTGGGAGGCTGAAGCAAGAGAATCGTTTAAGCCCAATAGTTTGAGATAACTGTGAGCTGTGACAGCACACCACTCTACCCAGGGTGACATAGTGAGACTCTGTCTCAAGGGAAAAAGAAAAAAACAGGCAGTAAATATTGTCTCTAGCTATAGATTTGAAAAAACAAACTGTTGGGTTTTCCTTGCAGGAGAAGCAAATATGACATCCTCATGGAGAAGCTCTCAGCCGTGCTAAGCACACGGAGTAACCAGATGGAGACGCTGGGAAAGCTGAGAGAGGAACTGGTGAGCGCTAGGGGTTCCCATGTGCTGGGCTGGTGGGAGATCTTTGTCAGGTGGAGATTAATGAATTGCAACCCAAACCCTGTTGTGGGTTTGAAACAAATGTGTTTTCCCTTTGTTTCTCTGAATGAGTTAATGCTGTCCTTCATTTAAATTCTTGCTCTTGCCTGACTTATTTTCCCCTGTGGTTTGTTCTGGAAATTGTTACCAAAGTTCACATCTTGGTATTTAGATTTACTTCCATAATTAAGTTTGTAATTTTGTTTCAGGGGTTTTATGCTGAAATAATAGGGTATCCTAAACAGGAGGTGAGATCAGGTAGGGAAGAAAGCAGTTGCTTGTTTTGTCTCTGGGCTGAGCTGAGGCAGTGATGAAGTGAGTGTTAGAAGAAGAAAGGTGCAGGTAGTGCTGCTTCTGAACTGATTTGAACAGTTTTCAGTGGAAGGTAGGAAGAAGCCAAAATTGGAAATGGGAGGAAAATAAGATTGCCCTGTAGGTTAAACTGTAGAATTTAGAATTGATAATCCAAAGTCAAGTTTTTTGGCTACGAGTAGTTAATCCCCAAAAGGACATGTGTATAGTTTTTTTGTTTTTGTTGCTTTTTATTTATTTATTTATTTTTTTTGAGACAGAGTCTCACTATGTTTCCCTTGGTAGAGTGCTGTGATGTCACTGCTCACAACAACCTCAAACTCTTGGGCTTAAGCGATTCTCTTGCCTCAGCCTCCCAAATAGCTGGGATTACAAGTGCCCGCCCCAACACCTGGCAATTTTTTGTTGTTGTTGTTTAGCAGGTCCAGGCTGGGTTTGAACCCACCAGCTCTGGTGCATGTGGCTGGTGCCCTAACCACTGAGCTATGGGTGCTGAGCCAGAGTTGTGTATAGTTTGATCACAGATCTCCATACAGTTCTTTTTTTCTTTTTATTTTTTTGCAGTTTTTGGCTGGGGCCAGGTTTGAACCCACCACTTCCAGTTTATGTGGCCCGCGCCCTACTCCTTTGAGCCATAGGCAGTGCCCCTCTGTACAGTTCTTACTTCTTACTCCATGCTATATTGGTGAAGCTCTAGTCTCTGATTTCATTGTTTATTTTTACCTGGGGTTTTTTCTGGAACAAAGAGTGGAAGACAGTGTCTTTAATTTATTGCATGTCCAAATTTCTTTAAAACAGAGGTTACAAACTGGAGGCTTGTGGGTCAGACTTGGCCTTTTAAAAATAATTTTTTTTCTTTTTTGAGATAGTCTCGCTTTGTTACCTGAATAGAGTACCATGGTCTTAGCCTAGCTAACAGCAACCTCAAACTCCTGGGCTCAAGAAATCTTCCTGCCACAGCATCCTGAGTAGCTGGGGTTACTGTGCCCATCACAGTGCTCAGCTAATTTTTCTATTTGTAGTAGAGATCACTCTTGGTTCAGGCTGGTTTCCAACTCCTGAGCTCACAGAATCTTCCTGCCTCACCCTCCTAGGATTACAGGCGAAAAATAAGTTTGACCTGGTATTTTTTTTTTTTTTTTTTTTTTGTAGAGACAGAGTCTCACTTTATCGTCCTCGGTAGAGTGCCATGGTGTCACATAGCTCACAGCAACCTCCAGCTCCTGGGCTTAGGCGATTCTTTTGCCTCAGCCTCCCAAGTTGCTGGGACTACAGGCTCCCGGCTACAGTATTTTTTTTTAATTGAGATTTTACATAAAAGTCTATGTTTTCAACTTCCCTTAAAAAGTCAGTACCTCTGGGGCAGCGCCTGTGGCTCAAAGTAGTAGGCCGCCGGCCCTGTATGCAGGAGGTGGTGGGTTCAAACACAGCTCCAGCCAAGAACTGGAGAAAAAAAAAAAAAAAAGTCAGTACCTCTGGCAAGCCCAGGCCAGTGATCTTATAGCAATAGGTAGCTGGAGCTAGCTGTGCACTGGCCGAGTCCCACAGTGTCCCTATATCCTGCCACTTCTCAATGCTGAGGCAGGGAGCCAGTGTCATCACATGTGCACTGCTGTTTGTGGTAGGGGACAGGTGTCTGTGTCTGAGTCTGTCACAGTGGAAAACAAACAGTAGAGTGGGAAGAACTCTCTCAGGAGATCCTAGGAGAAATAAAGGAAATCCCCCACACACACACTTAATAAATAAATATCCAACCACTCTTTTGGCTCAGAGAAGGGGCTAGTCTGGTCTCAGGTCAGCACTGTGGACTGCATAAGCGACATGATTTGACTGCTTCTAGATATTCTTTAATTTACTTGTTCAACAGAACTTCAGCTAATGTCTACTTTGAGTTAGAGCTGTGTTCTGCAGTAAGACAATGGAAGTTCATGAGGGTGACAGGTTTCATGCTGTCACGGAGCTGTCTAACGGTGGGAGCAGGCTGTGAACACACGTAGGAGGATGCAGTTGAGCCAGTGGAAGGAGAGATGTGCTTGCTTTGGAGAACTGGGGAGAGGTGTACAGAGCAAGTTGCAGTCAAGCTGGGCCTTTCCCCATGTGGGCAGGAGGGATGTGGTGTTCTAGGCAAAGCAGAGCAGCTGGCATGAAGAGTTGGAATTTTTGGAGACCACGACATGCTGGAGGTTACCAGTAACCCATAGGGCAGCTGGCGGCATGTACTGGAGATATGAGTAGAGAGGAAGGCTTAGAAGGGGCTGCCCTTAAGTTTTATTGCTGTGAGCTGCTGGTGGCCGTTTATAAGCGTAGAAGTCACAAGAAGAGCAAAGTGAGGATAGGATGGAGGTGGGAGGGAGCTGGGAAGCCCATGGGAAGGTGGCAGCCATGAAGGCTAGAATTGTGCAAGCAGCATGTTGGAGGTGAAACCATCAGGACTTGGTGAGATCCTGTACATCATACAGATAAGATTGAGGGAGGGGACCTCAGGATGAAGCCAGTGTGTTTGATTGGACTGGCTGCTGCTCCCTGAGGTACACTGGAGCGTGAAGGCAAGACTCAGGAGGGCAGGGACCCCCTCTTTTCACTGATGAGCCCCATTGTGAGGACAATGCCTGGCTCACCCAGACACTCAGTAAATAATTGTTGAAAGAACATTTGAATTAAGTTGAGAGTATAGAAAAAGCAAGTTTGGATGAGCAGGAGGCACACAACAAATTTGAGTTTAGAATGTATTGAGTATGAAGATCTGAGCCATTTTCTGGTGAGATTAATACCATAAATATGGATGCTATCTTTGAGGGGAAGTGGGAGAGGTTCTCACTCTTGCCCCTCTTTGCAGCCCGTGTGTTCAAGTCCTTATTGGCAGTCAAGACTATATCATGTTCCCTTACTAAGGCTGAGCACCATATGTTGAGGGCTGAGGTCTAATGGATGAGTTTCCATAAGATCTTTCAACGATGCTGGGGGCACAGCTAGATTAATGATAGATGCCATTTACAAGCCAGTGGGTTTGAATGAGCCATACATGAGTCATCTGTATTGTTTTGATAGCCGTATGTTCTGCTCCCACAAGGTCTAGAGTGCTGCTTAGTCTGAGAGTTGATCCCACACATGTGTGGCGGCAGCAGTCCACAGATCTTTGCTGCCAGTCCCTCCCCTGGAACCTGGAAGATTGAGTGACAACCCTTTGTCATGAGTACCTCCTGTTCAATCTATAACTTCAAGCCATGGTAACTTACCTTACTCTTCCAGGGGTTGCAAAATCAAATGGCAGCAGTGCCCAGGAGGGTGATAGAAAAGAACAAAATGTGCCAAGTGTAAAACAATTTTTGATAACAGTATACATTTAAGAAATTAACTTTCCTCTGAACGACCATTAGAGAAAAGCAGCATAAAGTGGTGATAAATGGCAGGTAACCTTCAGTTTCATTGTCCAAGGGTCTGATGGGGAGCATGAAGTCTATGGCCCTGCCTAGATGGCTGTGCCCTGCTAAAGGAAAGAGGCTGGTCCTCAGCATGTATTGGCTGTTGCCGTGAGCAGCTGCATTGGTTGTCAGATCTTAGCTTTTCAAAACAAGCTAGAATTTGGTTGGTCCTTCCTCCCTCCCTTTTTTAATGAAATCTCTTCACTTTTCTTTTTTTTGTTTGTTTTTGTTGCAACTGTCGTTGTTTGGCGGCCTGGGCTGGATTCGAACCTGCCAGCTCAGGTGTATATGGCTGGCGCCTTAGCCACCTGAGCTACAGGTGCAGAGCCGAAATCTCTTCACTTTTCAATGTTGGCAAGTAAATTACTTTTTAAAAAGACATTATGGGCTCAGCGCCTGTGGCTCAAGCAGCTAAGGCGCCAGCCACGTACATCTGAGCTGGCAGGTTCGAATCCAGCCTGGGCCCGCCAAACAATGACGGCTGCAACCAAAAAATGGCTGGGCATTGTGGCGGGTGCCTGTAGTCTCAGCTACTTGGGAGGCGGAGGCAAGAGACTCGCTTGAGCCCAGGAATTGGAGGTTGCTGTGAGCTGGGATGCCACGGCACTCTACCCAGGGTGACAGCTTGAGGCTGTCTCAAAAAAATAAAAAATAAAAAGACATTATGTAGCCAGGAGCAGTGGCTCACGCCTGTGTCCTAGCACTCTGGGAGGCTGAGGCAGGTGGATTGCTTGAGCTCACAGGTTTGAGACCTGCTTGATCAAGAGCAAGACCCACATCTCTACTAAAAAATAGAAAAACTGAGGCAAGAGGAACGCTTGAGCCCAAGAGTTTAAGGTTGCTGTTTAAGGTTTAAGGTTGAGGCCATAGCACCAGCTTGAGATTCTGTCTCCAAAAAAAAAAAAGACATTATATAGATGAAAAAGTAGGGCCTGCACGAGAGGCTGCCTTTTGGTAACCCCTGCCGAGAGGATGTATGTAATATCATTTTGGTTGTACCAGCCATTCAGAAATACAAGTGATAGGAAGGACATCTCATCATCATTTTGTTATAACTTCACAGTAGACCACCTTCTAAAAAAAAATTTTTTTTTGATTGTTGGGAATTCATTAAGGGTTCAAGAAACCCAGGTTACACTGATTGCATTTGTTAGGTAAAGTCCCTCTTACAATCGTGTTTTTCCCCCAAAAGGTGTGGTACACACCAAGACCCCACCCCCCCTCGCTCCTTCCCTCTCTCTGCCTTCTAAAATTTTTTAATTTTTAATCTAGTATTTCCCTTTTTTTCCATTGCCCATAGAAGACATGTGTACTTGCATATATTGATAATTAATACACTTGTTGGAAAAAAATCAAAACATGAAAAAGTATCAAGTAAAAAGCACCCTCCCACCTGTCTCATTCCCACACCTGCATACCCTGCCAGGATCTCTTTAGGCAGATCTCCTTTCCTGTCTCATAATCAACAGGTAGAATCATGTATAACCTACTTGGGACCTTCATAGTTTCACCAACAATGTAGCTTGGCAGTTTTTCATGGTTAGTACCTCCAGCATTTTTTCATTTAAGAAAATTAATTTTGGTCCTGAACTTGTGTTCATTTATATAACTTTTTAGTCATTTCAAACATTTTGTTTGCACCAATAGTAGCTTTTAAATTGTGTTTTGGCAGGGGCTGTGTGAGAGGACATTTAAGCGTCTGTACCAGTACATGCTGAATGCTGGACTAGCCAAGGTGGTTTCTCTTCCCCTACAAGAGATACACCCTGAATGTGGACCTTGTAAGACAAAGAAAGGTAACGATAGATCTCAGTTTGTTCCCTTGGCTGGATAAAGGACTCTTAACCTCCTCTTCTATGCTCCCGAGCCTCCGTTACTGATCCCATTTTGCCTTATGGCATGACTTCACGTGTTCATTCAACTGCTAATGCCTCAATGCCTGGCTCAGAACCTTTCATATCAAAAGTGCCCAGAAAATGTTTGCTGAGCAAAAGCAGTTCTTACTTCAGCAAACATCTCTATGTGGTGTCCTCCAGCATCTCAAATTTACAGCGCCCAAAAAACAAGTTCATGTTTTCTTTCTGACACTAAGCCACTTTGCATTCCTTAGGCAGCCAGCTAAACAATTATTATTATTCAGTACCAGCTCTGTGCTGTATGCTCTCAGCATCGAGCCCTGTAAGGTGGGTGGTGGTATCACCATTTTCTGTGTAAGAAAATTAAAGTTAAGAGATGCTAAGTAACTTAGCAATCAGTATGCAGCAAAGGTAGGAGTTGAGCCTTCTGAGAAAGTTACAACTAAGGACAATAGCCTGTAAAACTTAAAAATCCTTCCTTGGTCCTTCATTTTTCTCTGTTCTTCACTTTTGTCCCATGCTGTTTGGCCTTCTAACTAACCAAAATGATTTTAAAAGCGGAGGGTTAGAGCTTTCAGTAGAAAGTGGTAATCAGAATATATGCATTTCTCCACACTCCACCCAGACTCCACCATAATGATAACAGGGATATAAAAGGAATCAACCCTCAAATACAAAGAGAATGGGATAGAAAATGACAGCAGAGACAGCTGGCAACAACATTTTGGTTCTCAAAGGCATATGGATAAATGGTGACTGATGGAACAGACTGGGAAAGCTAAGTGTGTGTGAAGTGTGATAGCCAAGAATTGACACCTCCAAACTTGAAATAAACTAAAACATCAGAGCTTCCAGGTGCTTTTGAAAGCATAAGTATAGATGGGGCTACAGATGAGAGGATTGGCTGATAGTGCATGTGGAAAGTTGTACCCCCTTAAGAAGCTCTTTCCTGGAAAGGCATAAGTCTGGAGTTATTTCAAAAGAGCATGTGCCAGAGAGTTTCTAGACTTAGAGATGTGATACCAAGCTGGGGATAGGGCACTGTGCCCAAAATGAATATGCAGGACAGTCTCCATAGGTGAGAGTCCTCCCAACTGCCGTTCCCATCTTGGCTATTTCTTGGTTTATACTATTGTTTGGTATATTTCCTAGAAGGGAACATGGGCTCCTAGAACCAATTGGCTTCTACAATACTAATGGCCAGATTTTGAGTGCCCTAGGCCAGAGCTGGAGATTTCTTTAATGAAGAAACTGGTGAGACTAAGAGGAAAATCCCCCAAATACTGAAATTCAGACATTTGTCATAAATAGCAGCTTCTGCTGGTTCACCCTTCACTGAAGTCCACTTGATGGTAACCTCTCCCTTCCTCTTCCCAACCCTTTGGAACAGAGAGCTTTGGGCAGCAGTTCTATCAACTGTTAGAGGGAAATGTAAAAAAAAAAAAATCATAGGAAACAAAAAAAGTGAGGAGCAGAAGAACAAAAAAGAATCCTCACAGAAGAGAAAATATTGTATCCATGAAACCAGAATAAGAGGCTAGACAGAAGAAATATGCAGTTTTTTTTGTTTTTTTTTTGAGACAAAGCCTCAAGCTGTCACCCTGGATAGAGTGCTGTGGCATCACAGCTCACAGCAACCTCCAATTCCGGCTCAAGCGAGTCTCTTGCCTCTGCCTCCCAAGTAGCTGGGACCACAGGTGCCCACCACAACACCCGGCCATTTTTTGGTTGCAGCCATCATTGTTGTTTGGCGGACCTGGGCTGGATTCGAACCCACCGGCTCAGGTGTACGTGGCCGGCGCCTATGGCTCAGGCGGCTAAAGCGTCAGCCACATACACCTGAGCTGGCAGGTTCAAATCAAGCCCAGGCCTGCCAAGCGACAATGATGGCTGCAACCAAAAAATAACCAGGCATTGTGATGAGTGCCTATAATCCCAGCTACTTGGGAAGTGGAGGCAGGAGACTTGCTTGAGCCCAGGAGTTGGAGGTTACTGTGAGCTTTGATGCCACGGCACCCTACCCAGTGTGACAGCTTGAGGCTCTGTCTCATAAAAAAAAAAAAAAATTGAACTCTTGAAAATAAAAAGAACTGTGACTATTGTAATTCAAGATTTAGTGGAGATGGTAAGATAAAAGTTGAGAAAAATCTCTCAGAAAGAGCAAAAACTCAAAGGAGATGGAAAATGGGAGAGCCAAGTTGAAAATAAGAGACTGAACTTAAAATCTCTGCATGATAATGGTTCCAGAGAGTATGTATGAGGGGAAGTGAGTGTGCACAGGACTGCAGAAGAGATTGTGTGAAATGACTCAGGAATTTTCCCAGATCTTGAGGACGTAATTTTCCAGATCAAAAGACCTATCAGGTGCCTAGAAAATGAACATAAAGAAACCCACACAAAGATCCTAAGACTTCAGAGATCTGGAGATAAAGGGCCTCCAGAGAGGAGACATTAGTCAGACTTCCCAGCATGACTAAAGCTGGAAGGTGATATAGCAGCAATGCCATTAAAATTCTGAAGGAAGGAGACTTTCTTTCTTTTTTTTTTTTTTTTGAGACAGAGCCGCAAGCTGTCACCCTGGGTAGAGTGTCGTGGCATTACAGCTCACAGCAACCTCCAATTCCTGGGCTCAAGCGAGTCTCCTGCCTCCGCCTCCCAAGTAGCTGGGACTACAGGCGCCCGCCACAATGCCCGGCTATTTTTGTTTAGGTTGCAGCCATCATTGTTGGTTGGCGGGCCCAGGCTGGATTTGAACCCGCCAGCTCAGGTTTACATGGCTGGTGCCTTAGCCTGCTGAGCCACAGACGCCGAGCCAGAAGGAGACTTTCAATCTAGAGTCCTTTATTCAGCTTTACCACCAGTCAGGAATGAGAACTAGGACACATTTATACCTGTCTACACAATTCATCTTCCATGTTCTTTTGAGAAGTTAGTGGAGGGTGTATGGCATCAAACAATAAACTAAGAGGCAGGAAGGCATGGAGTCCAGGAAGCAGAGGAGCTAAAGGAAAACCCCAGGGAGAAGGTGAAGACATTGGAGTGACAGGGTCAGAGAACAAGCAGTCCATCCAGGCACAGGGAGGAAGGTCCAGGATTGATGGGGTCCATGTAAATATTGCTGAGTGCACGTGAACATACTGAGTGGGAGCTGTGCTTCATGCTTAGAAAGTCTGGGTGTGGGTGAGTGATAGGCACATGGAAAACCAAGCAAACGGAAGCAAATGAGTTATTAACTCAAAGGAAAACCAAAAGGTGTACAAGAGGATTGCTTGAGCCCGTGTGCATGACTTTGTAGGCATAGCAGGTAACCATCAAAGGTTTCATCAGTGTGCTGAAGGGGGTCAGTCCCACAGCATCCCCAGCACCTAATTTGCTGCCCTATAGAAGGCAGGCAGCAATATTTGTTAACAGAATGTGAACTACTAGTCCGAGAGAATTTTGTGTCTGAAAAATGTCTTTTGGAGGAGATGGTAACACAGATAATTACATGTATAATTAGATTAGATGTATAAACACAGAAGGAGCAGCTAGGAGGTCTGGGTGCCCTTCTGGAGCAAAACCTCATCTTAGAGTCCCTAGCTCTTAAGACATTCTTCATTGCTGAGTAAATGTGTGGTTGATTGAATGATTGGAACTCAAGGGAAGGAGTGGGTGCATCAGGCTTTGAGTAGAAAGGAAATTAGAAAGGATTGCTGGGTCCTGTGGCAAGGAAGAAAGGTTCACAGAACTGAGAGGTTTCCTGGGGAACTTAACTGTTCAGAGATTCTTTAGTATTTGACTTAGAAGTCTGGTGTTCTGAATACTTAAAATACCCATGGCCTGTGGATCTGTTAATTATTTTTATTTCCTGAGCTGTTGGAAAAAAGATGTTAAAAATAAACAAACTGGGGTAAATTTATCTTTAAAGAGAAACTAAAGAAGAACCTTAGTTCCTTAAATAACCTGCTTTGCTGGGCAGGCAATGGTAGAGAAAGGCTTCCCTCAAACTTGAGGTCCCTGGAAACTAAAACTAACCATTTGAAACAAAAAGACACCTAAATGAACTTTGAAGCATGACAGCCCTGGGTTAGAATTCTTGTTCCATCACTTTCTGGTGGGGTAATTTTCAGCAAGGTAGTTGACTTTGTACATCTCACCTAGATTTTCTGGGGGTGGGAATTTCTCTTGTAAATTAGTAAGAAAAACCTTAGACTCTGGGCTTGCTAAGGTCATTAAAAAGGGGAAGAAAGTGGGCACGAGACCATATAGTTATCCTATTTCGTGATCAGTTGGAGTAGGGGGCAAGGGGAGAGAAAAAATATCACAATATCCATACAGTGTGCCAAGTGTTACTATTTTTATTCTCATCCTTCCAACTCCACCATCTTGTCAATACTATTCTTTCTCTTCATTTCACTGATGAGAAAATTGAGGCATAAGACGTTTGGCTGCGGTCTCAGAGCCAGTAATTGCTGGTGCAGGGATGTGAACACAGGAAGGATATCTCTTGAGCCCGTGCATCAGTCAGTTCTTCCACTACCTCCCATGAGAGACTGGGCTGACTCAGGAGAAAAGAGAAGTTAGGTAGGTGAGCCAGGGGACAGGGGCTACAGGGAAAGCCAGCCAAGCCAGCTCCCAGGACCTGTGGGTCTGCAGATTTGGACTCACTTCCAGGCCTCCTGCAAAACTAAAACTAAAACATCCTGCATTTGGCATAGAAACTTTCTGCAGTCTACCTATCTTTACATTCTCATCATCATTCCTGGTCTTCCGCCTCCACTTCCCAGCAGACCCTTTTCTACCTCACAGCTTTGACTTATGCTGTTTCTCTGCCTGGAACACCTGTTGTCTTCTATCTTACCTTACTAATCCTAACATATCCTTTACTATTCCACCCAAATGTCACCTCCCCTGCCTTTCTCTCATTTCCAAGCTCTGTGCATGCTTGAAGCAGAGCCCTGAGGACATGGTAATGTATTTCTCAGTGTGCCCAGCTCCTCCAGTAGCTGTCCAGCCAGAGCACATGCACTGAGCACCTAGTGTGTTTCCATTGTCGTGCTAGGACACCTCATTTACTCATTTGGGCCTCACACTGGCTCATTCTAGACATGCTATTAGAATTAGCCCTGTTTTACTGATGAGGAGCTTTGATCTCAGAGAGATAAGTAGTTTCCCCATGGCAGAGCCAGATTCAAATCCAGGCTTGTGTGAAACCTGAGCATGTTATCCTTTCTGTGCTGCCTGGCCTCTCAGACATGACCTTTTATAGGGGCAAGAAACCTGTCTTATCCGTCTGGATATGTTCTAGGCCGAGCACAGAATAAATGCTTGTGGAATCAAATTGAATTAAAGGCCCCAAGTTACTTTCTGACATTTCAGCTCAGTTGACTAGGTATGACACATGATCCTCAAAAGCTGTGTTTTCCCAGAGTTGTAGTAATGACAGCAGTCATGATAAAAGCAGCAGTAAGCATTTATTGAACATTATGATCTAGGTACTCTAAAGAAGTTATCATTCTTATCCACAGTTTATACCTGAGGAGTCTGAGGCCTAGAGGACACTTCACTTAGCCAAGTCATACATCTGGCAAAGGCTGACAGAGGCAATGTTGATGCAGGAACCTATACTTTTTATTTTTCTGAGACAGAGTCTCACTATGTTGCTCTTAGAGTACGTGGCGTCACAGCTCACAGCAACCTCAAACTCTTGGGCTCAAGCAATTCTCTTGCCTCAGCCTCCCAAGAAGCTGGGACTACAGGTGCCCATCATAATGCCCAGCTATTTTTTTGTTGTCGTTGTTATTGTTGTTTGGCAGGCCCAGGCTGGGTTCAAACCCACCAGCCCTGGTGTATGTGGCAGATGACCTAGGTGCTGAGTTATCGGTGTCGAGCCAAGAGCGCATACTTTTTTTTTTTTTTTTTGAGACAGAGCCTCAAGCTGTCACCCTGGAGAGAGTGCTGTGGCATCACAGGTCACAGCAATCTCCATTTCCTGGGCTCAAGCGAGTCTCTTGCCTCCGCCTCCCAAGTAGCTAGGACCACAGGCGCTCACCACAACGCCCGGCCATTTTTTGGTTGCAGCTGTCGTCGTTTGGCAGGCCTGGGCTGGTTTGGAACCAGTCAGCTCAGGTGTATGTGGCTGGCACCTTAGCCCGCTGAGCCACAGGCGCCAAGCCCATACTTCTAACTTATCCCATCACCGTGGGGTGTGGATGGTGGTAGCCTCCTCCACCATTGCAGGCTGCCTTGAAATTCTGTGCTTCCTGCCTCTAGTGAGGCTACTGTGCACCTGGGCTGTGGGCTTGCTGACTGTTTTAGTTGCCTACACTATCTGAAGGACTCCCAGCAATAGCCAGCCTGTCTTCCTGCTCAAGGTTGTGTATGTGTCTGTGTATTTGGGGAGTGGGGTAGAGGAAACACTGTGAATCCATATAACATCTGCCTAGCTCACCAGTAGGATTGTTCCTTTGCTTATGATCCTTTAAGAGAAAAGCTGTCCTGGGACTCACTTGTTCCCATCTTGCTTTTTATTCTCTCCCAGGTTAATCATACCAAAGAGCACCATTTTGCTAGGCGGCCAGATGAGAGAATTTTCAGTGGGGGTGTGAAAAACACTGGCTATTAGTTCAACTTCACAGCTGTTACTGTGGGTTCTCCTTTGTAGTGAGTAGTGCTTTCTGAAAGAAATTTGGAATTCTGGCCTGGCCGGGTAGCCTGGTGTAGAAGACATTGGTTAGATCACATGACCCCTCTGAGCATCAGTTTTTTCCCTAAAATAGCGATAATAACTCGCAGAATCCACATGATAAGTAAGTAAAATAGATTCTGAAAATGCCTAACACCCTTTTCCCTTTCTGGGTCTTAAAAATGTCTAAATTCAGCCTGACCTGGATCTTGGACACAAAAGATCTACGTGACTCCTTTGTGTTGAACTGCTGACATTAGTGTGCCATCTCTCACAAAGTGCCTGAAACACCTTGTGCTTGTGAATGTGTGCTGGTTCTATCTCTGCTGCCTTTGTTCCTGGAAAGAAAGCCCTGCAGATCAGTGGTTGCCATTAGCAGGTCCCCATTTCCTCCAAGGAGAATTGCTGGTAATTGAGGTGGCAACTCAGATGAAGTGATGGGCCGCATTTATCCTTGATTACATGGGCTTACTCGGGTCTCACCCTGGCCCCTTTTGCTTTGGCTTTAGCTGACATGTAGTCTGGACCAGGCTTCTGAAGAAAGACAAGTAGGAGCTGAAAGGATTTTAATAATAAAAATTAAAATTCTGAGGCTAGTAGAACTGTGGGAAAGGCATAAAGGGCTAGCAGAACTAATTCCAAGTGGTCCCTTGGAAGCATGAAGCACAGACTACAGTGCTTTTCATCATTTACCTGCCTTGTCCCTTGCAGTTCTCCCCACAGCCCCATGGGGCTGAACACTGTTGTTAGCCCTAGTTTCCATTTGAGGTTGAGAGAGGTCATCCAGCTTGGCCAGTCTCTTCCAATGGTGGCCGGGCTTATGGCCAGCTCTGTGGCCCCAAACACAGAGCGTGTGCTCGTCTAACACAAGGATTTCCACAGTGAAGGTACACATGACACAGCTTAGGGAAGGGGGGTATTACTGGGGTTGGTGTGTTGAAAAGGAGCAGAGCCTAACCCAGTGTAGGTAAATAAAACTTATCTGAGGGATAAGAAGAAAGGGTGGTTAGGATTCATAGCAAGGAAATTAGCTGTGCTCTGTGTCACAGGCAGAGCCACATACCCTGTTGCCCAGCAGGCTGGCCCTTGCATGAGTCCCTTCAGGCCTCCCCAAAGCCACCACGGCCTTACTAGTGCTACTTACCACCCATAGCTCCTCCTCTAGGTCACATGTTCCTCCTCATCAATCTTGGGGCTAATAGCTTCTGGTCCCTGATCGTCACCCTTAGCCTCTCCTGGCTAGCAGCCTGGCTGTCCAAGGGTCCTCCTGAATCCCATGCTCAACCAGGGCAGAGGTAAGCTCCCATGAGTGCAGGAAGCACTAGAGGCCAGCTATGAGGTTTATCCTACAGCAGGCAGGGATCAAGAATCTTTAATTCCACTAACGTGTGGCCCGTCCCTAGGTGCTGGTGATACTATTCAGAATAGCTGCCCTATTGGTTGAGAGCATCAACTCTGGAGGTGGATAGCCTGGGCCTAGCTCTGCTACTTCATGGCCCCATCACTTTTTATTTATTTATTTATTTATTTTTGAGGCAGAGCCTCAAGCTGTCACCCTGAATAGAGTACTGTGGCATCACAGCTCACAGCAACCTCCAATTCCTAGGCTCAAGTGATTCTCTTGCCTCCGCCTCCCAAGTAGCTGGGACTACAGGTGCTACACAACGCCCAGTCATTTTTTGGTTGCAGCCGTCATTGTTGTTTGGCGGGCCGGAGCTGGATTTGAACCTGCCACCTTAGGTGTATGTGGCTGGCGCCTTAGCCCCTTAGCACAGGCGCCAAGCCATAGCTCCATCACTTTAAATAAGTGCCTCAGCTCCCCCTTCTGTAAAGTGGAGCTACCTTGGGGGATGGCCTACCTTGAGACTGTGAGATTTTATAGATTTATTTTCATTAATTTCCCCAAAGATGCTGAAATGGAAACCTCTGTGTGCCTGGCCATGGAGCCTAAGAGTTTCTTTCCCCCCTCAACTGTCCTGGCTGTCAGTAGGAGAGGCATTCATGCCACTGGAGAAGGCTGTGGTGTCCCTGGCCGCAGCAGTAGAGGGGTGAGAGCAGTGACCCAACTCAGTGGTGAAAAGATCAAAAGCTCCAAAGGCTGAAAGGATGTTTTCCCTCTTTGCTCACTGAGTCCATACATGTCTAGTGATGTTTCTCCTCTTCTGCTTGTGCTTAATTTGAAGGCTATTTGGGGTATCTTTTTTTTTTTTTTTTTTGAGACAGAACCTCAAGCTGTTGCCCTGGGTAGAGTGTCGTGGCATCACAGCTCACACCAACCTCCAATTCCTGGGCTCAAGCGAGTCTCCTGCCTCCGCCTCCCAAGTAGCTGGGACTACAGGTGCCTGCCACAACGCCCAGCCATTTTTTTTTTTTGGTTGCAGCCATCATTGTTGTTTGGCGGGTCCGGGCTGGATTCGAACCCGCCAGCTCAGGTGTACGTGGCTGGCGCCTTAGCCCGTTGAGCCACAGGTGCCGAGCCGATTTGGGGTATCTTTTAGCTAACTGGCTCCTTATGGAAGTGAGAGAAGAGTGGGGGAAATACTGCTGGACTGTTAGTGGGCAGAGCTCCAGACCTGCCTCCTGAGAGCTGTGTTTTGCTGCTGCTCAGGCAGACTTCAGCTTCCCTGGTCCTGGGTCACTCAGCTTTTCTCAGGGGCACATGTCACTAAAGGTTTAGAGCCTGGGTGCCAGAGTTCAGTAAATGCCAGCTCCTCACTTGCTGAGGGGCAGTGGTTTGGGCAAGTTTCTTAGCTCCTTGGTGGTCTCATGTGGGCAATGGAAGTAAGCCTTTACTTCCTAAGGCTTGGTGAGGAGCAACTTGTACAGCACACATAGAGAGTGTAGGACAGTGACCAGGGCCTGGGGACGTCTGGGGCCACTTGCACTCCTGCTGATGGTCCGCCCTCACTCCCTGGGGGAGTCTTTAATGAAGTCAAGGCCCTGGGGTGCTTGTTTGTGAACTTCACCTAGGAGCTGTACTCTGTCCCCAGGGGAATTCCACTGCCCTGGTGGTTAAGCCTTAGACCTCAGTCTTCTGTGTTCAGGTTATTTCACATCTCACAGGCAGGGCCTCAGTGGGCTATAGCAGCTGTTTAAGAGGGGCTGGGTCACAGAGACCAGCTTTAGCACCTTCTCCCAGCCGTAGTGCCTACTGATTCTGCACATCAGTATGCTGGAGAAAAAGTCTGATCTTACTGTGACTGCTATAACAAATTACTACCAACGTAGTGACTTACAACACAAATTTATTACCATCTGAAATGATTTCACTGAGCTAAAGTCAAGATGTCTGTAGGGCTGTGTTTATTCTGGAAGCTCTGGGAGAGAAACCATTCCTTGGCCTTTTTTAGTTTCTTTGAAATCACACACATTGCTTAGCATGCGATCTCTTCTTTCATCTTCAAACCTCATAGTGTCAGATCTTTCAAACTGTCACTCTGACCTCCTGCCTTCCTCTTATAAGGACTGTGTGGTACTACATGGGCCCACCTGGAGAATCTAGGCTAATCTTATCTCAAAATCCTTAACTTCACCACCACAACAATAACAAACAAAAAAGAAATAGTCCTTAATGACTTCTACAAAGTCCCCTTTGCCATGGTAATGTTTTCCAGACATTAGGACATGGACATCTTTGCGGGTCCATCAGTCCATCTTCCATATTGTCGTATATCATAGGACATGTGAGTGTTCCATGTTGGAGATCTGTGACCTTGCCTGAGTAACCTTAGCCTATCCTTTACAATAGCAGTTCTCAACCTGTGGGTCACAACCCACAGGAACCATATTAAAGGGCCATGGCATTAGGAAGGTTGAGAACCACTGCTTTACAAGCTGGTGAAATCTTGGGCAAGTTATTTAACCCCTCCCTGCTCAGTTTCTTCATCCGTAGGGTTGTTAGGATTAAATGAGTTAGCATGTGTAGGTATCCAAATGTTTG
This sequence comes from Arctocebus calabarensis, assembly GCA_963573935.1. Taxonomy (NCBI): domain Eukaryota; kingdom Metazoa; phylum Chordata; class Mammalia; order Primates; family Lorisidae; genus Arctocebus; species Arctocebus calabarensis. Next base: position 2,621 of record CAUYON010010580.1, on the reverse strand, counting down.
TTTTTCCTCTTGTCTTTCTAGTTTTTATCTATTAACATATTTAGACACATCTTCTCATAGCTATTGGCACAGCTTGTTATTTTTTCCTGTGTCATATTTTTTGTAGATTGCGATATAGGCACAGTGGGAGAATTTGAAGGCAGACACTAGCTAGTGCACAAAGAATATGGTAGCTTGTTGGTATGCCAATGCTTAGTCCCTTGTTGCTGATTGTTTAATAATTACTCATAAGGGCTAATGCCATAAAGAGTGCTGTGATGGACCTTTTAGGACCAGTAGACTGTGCCTCTTTTTGAGTTGTTTTTTTGGAATAAATTCCCACACTTGGAATCATTGTAAAGACCTCCAGAAATGCTCTACAAGGATTATGAAACTCATTTGCACTGCTGCCACACCTTATTGACAGTGGGATTAGCTCAAAAGGAATAATGGTTTTCATCCTTTTAGCAAATACTACTTGGATGCCTCCTGAGCACGTTTCATACTGTCATGGCACTGGTCTCCTACAGGAAAGGGGATGGCACCTCCTTATTCCTTTCATTTGCATTTCTTTGTTTACTAATCTCTTAAAAATAAAATAAAAGGCATTTTTAATGAATACATTTTGAGGTCTCATGAACCAAGGCATGTTCCAAACATGATGGTGTATATGACCTTTCTCAGGCTCTCTGCCAAAGTGTATTGTGACACCCAAGGACCCCTCACCTCCTCCACCCCCTACCTCTACACTGTTTTTGCTCACTTGCTGGGAAAATCTGTGCTGTGTTCTTAGGGACCGACGTCATGGTTCGATGCCTCAAGCAGCTGAAGGAATTTAAGCGGAAGGTAGAAGATGACCAGGAGGAGGACGAGGACGAGGAGGTCATCTCTAAGGGAGTGCCTCCAGTGGACATCGTGTTTGAGCGGGATATGCTCACACAGACCTACGACCTCAGTAAGCCCTGTTTTCACATCAGCTCGGATGTGGTTCCCAAGCATTTGAGTCAAGAAATGTTTTGCTCATGTGCCAAAAGAGAATGTCACGTGACAGGAGGGACCATGGTTCCCCTGAAGGGTTTAGAGCAGTGGTATTCAACTGAGGTGCCATGGCACACTGGTGTGATGTGAGAGGATCTTAGGTGTGCAGTAAAGATTTTTAAAGATCAGTAAATTATTTTTGAAAGAAGTTCAAAGTACAGTTAAGTATATTCTTTTTCCTTTAATTCTTTTTTTTGTTGTTGATCAACATTATTTAAGTAAACTATGGAAGTTTAACTATAGGTTCAATGTGCCGCGAGATAAAAAAAAGGTCAGAAAACACTGGTTTAGAGGAATTCAGGTAAGATTGGAATTTGAAACCTTTCTCTGCCACTTAGGTCTGTGACTTTAGCAGGGTCTCTGTTTTCTCATCTGTAAAGTACAGTGTGTTAAGGCTCTTCAGAGAGACATAACCAGTAGGGTAATTTATATAAGTATAGGAGAGGAGATTTATTAGGGGAACCGATTCATTTAACTATGGGGCCTAAGTCCTGTGGTGAGCTGTGTGTACACTAGAGAACCAGAGAAGCCACTGGAACAAGTCCTAGAGCCCAAAGACCAGAAAGTCCTGATATCCAAGAGAAGGAGCAGGAAGTTCCAGCTCTAGAACAGAGGGCATATGTGCTTTTCCTCTGTCTTTCTTCTGTATCCAGGACCTACCAGGGGTGGGGAACCTGCAGCCTAAGGTTACGTGTGGCCACCTTCCTCTTAAGTACAGCCTTTGGAACAAATCCAGATTTTTGCAGAACAAATCCTTTAAAACCCTGGATTAAGGACCGGGCAAGGTGGCTCACCCGTATAATGCTAGCACTCTAGGAGGCCAAGGCAAGCGGATTGCCTGGTCAGGAGTTTGAGACCAGCCTGAGTAAGAGTGAGACCCTGTCTCTACTAAAAATAGAAAAACTAGCCAGGCATTGTCTTGGGCACTGGTAGTCCCAACTCATTGGGAGGCTGAGGCCAGGAGGATTGCTTAAACCCAAGAATTTGAGGTTGCTATGAGCTATGACGCCACAGCAGTCTACCCAGGGTAACAGACTGAGACTCTCTCTCAAAACAAACAAACAAAAAATCTGGATTAAAATTTAGATTCAGTCAAAAGACTGCAGTTAAGGATCTAGAAAGCCATATGTAAGCTTATGGCTGCAGATTCCCTACCCTTGCTGGCTGATGGGATGGTGTTGCCCATATTGAGGGTAGATCTTCCCCTCCTTTTTTTTTTTTTTTTGTAGAGACAGAGTCTCACTTTATCGCCCTGGGTAGAGTGCTGTGGCGTCACACTGCTCACAGCAACCTCCAGCTCTTGGGCTTCAGCGATTATCTTGCCTCAGCCTCCCTAGTAACTGGGACTACAGGCGCCCGCCACAGCTCCCGGCTATTTTTTGTTTTGCAGTTCGGCCGAGGCCGGGCTTGAACCCGCCACCTTCGGTATATGGGGCCGGCGCCCTGCTCGCTGTGCCACAGGTGCCGCCCGCTCCTTTTTTTTTTTTTTAAAAAGACAAAGTATCACTCTGTGCCTCAAGCTCTTGTGCTCAAGTTATCCTTTTCCCTCAGCCTCCTGAGTAGCTAGAACTACAGATGTCCACCACAACACCCAGCTAGTTTTT
>CAUYON010010577.1:0-31469 GCA_963573935.1 Arctocebus calabarensis | reverse complement strand
CTCTTGGGCTTAAGCAATTCTCTTGCCTCAGCCTCCCTAGTAGCTGGGACTACAGGCGCCCGCCACAGCGCCCGGCTATTTTTTTTGTTTTTGCAGTTCAGCCGAGGCCGGGCTTGAACCCGCCACCTTCGGTATATGGGGCCGGCGCCCTGCTCGCTGAGCCACAGGAGCTGCCCCGTTTCTTTTTTCTTTATAGAGTGAAGGAAGAATTCTTGCCATAGTATTCTGAGTTGCAAACATTTGTGAGATTACATAATTCTTATCTTTTTCTATAATGAATATCCCTGGAATCGGTGGAAAATATCAAGAACAAAGAGACAAAACATATTATAGCAAGGGGAGCCTCAGTTTATAATTTGAGAACTATTTATTTATTTATTTATTTATTTTTCTGAGACAGAAAAATCTGTTGCCCTGGGTTGAGTGCCATGACATCATCATAGCTCACAGCAACTTCCAACTATTGGGCGCAAGTGATCCTCTTGACTCAGTTTTTCTATCTGTCTAGTAGAAACAGGGTCATGCTCATGCTCCGTCTGGTATCATAGTTGTGAGCTCAAGCAATCCACCTGCCTTGGCCTCCCAGAGTACTAGTATTTCAGGCATGAGCCAGTGCGCCCAGCCAGAACATTTTCTTAACATAGTCTTCCCATGACCTCATAATTTCCTCATTGCTTAGGGAAGCAATGGGTGAGAGGTGAATTTCCATAAATATAGGCACAAAGTCAAATAGAAGAATGTGTAGAAGAAGTTAGGACAAAAGAGAATCTTTCCTTTTTGGGACTGCTGGGTAATTTTTATGAGTTAAAAAGTAAATGTTTTTAAATTACTGACTTAAAGAAATTAAAATTCATTTATAATATGGCCAGAGGTCCTAAATTGATTGCCTATTAGTCTCAATAATTTCTAACATCTGAATTATTTGTGATACATAGGATATCACCATTATAGGAAATTGCTGGATTACTTTCATTGAAATGGTGATTTATGCATGAATAATCACAATTAAAATTTTGTTACACATGCTTACAGTATCCATAATTGGTTTTTATAAAACTCTAATTATGAAGGAAAGACTAAGTTATATTTTCATAGTTAGAGATAGTGAGTCTATTCTTGTTATTTCTTGTAGCTGATCTTGATAAAAATGATGAATCAAGGGGAGAAAACATAAATGATTTGGTGGAATACAAAATTGAAATATGAATTCAAAATATTTGTTATTGTCATTTGAGCTACAAAACAGACTTTATTATTTATGATATTTTGTGCAAGTAAATAGTTTCAAACGATTACTGGTTTGTTAACATTAGACAGGAAATAAGATAATAACCTTAAATATAAGAATCTGCACTGATTGCTAATATGAACTGATTTGATCATCGTAAGTTTCATGACATCAACTAAGCATCAACTGAGAGAGTTTTATCTAGAAACAGAAACCTGAATACACTAATTTACTTATATAAATTTCCATAAAAATATTACCATCCTTCACAACTCCTCCCTCATGTTGTTTTGAGTTTTGAGGTGCATAGTTCCCTTATTCAGATGAATTTTTAACCATTCAGAGAACTTCTCTGATGATCACGTCTCATAAAACTGTGTTCCTTAAGTCATTTTAATTCAGACATCCAATGTGTTCTCAACAGATGTTTGGGAGTGAATTGTGTTCTAAATTACAATTGTAATATGGGAAAATAGGCATACGGCACTTTTATAGTAGAACAATAATTGTTACAGAAGCAAAAAGTGCCTAACAAAAAGGAGTTGCTACCACAAAAAAATGTTCAGAATGCATTATGTTTTGGGGGATATAAGAGCAAAATGCTGTCTCTGTCTCACCGTATTTTTCTAGTTTGAGTAAATTATCCTTACCTCTTGTATTAACCTACTAGGCTGCCAAAACAAAATATCACAGCCTGGGAGGCCAAGATCAAGAGGCAGAAAGGTTTAATTTCTCTCTTCCTGGCTGGCAGATGGCTGCCTTCTCACTGTGCCTCAGACAGCATTTCCTCTGTGTGTGTGAGAGTGTGTGCCGGTGTGGGTATTCCTGGTACCCCTTCCTCCTTTTATAAGGACACCGCAACTCCATTTTTATTCAATTACCTCTTTAAAGACCTTCCCTCTAGATTTGATTACATTTGAGGTACTGAAATTGGGAGGACGAAACCTACCCCGTATTTCCGCTCTAAACCTTAGCTTTGTTACCTAAAATATGGGGATAATGTCAATACTTATATGAAAATATTGCTATAATAAATTAAGGGGATAGAACAGCCAATTAATACAGTGACAATGAGATATACAATATTAAATAAATATTAGTTTTTCTGGTATTATAATTATTGTGAAATCTAACAATTAAGTTCATGAACTCATCCTAGAAAAAGTGCTACGTACCTCACTGCTGAAAATCACATAGTCACCTTCAAACACCGTGGGAAGCTGTTTCACCCATACCAACCCCTAGTCCACCCCTCCAAGCAATTTTGGAATTCTGTTCCTGGAATGGCCATTAGAGCTCTCGTCCTATGGCACACAAAATAATGAATGCCACTCAGCAAGACACCTCTACACATTGACACAAGCACACTTGTAAGGTACTGTTATACCAAGCTTCTGAAACGTTACTGAGTTGTTTGTACAATGCTGGCAATGTAAGCTCACAATGACAAGTTTGCAAACTTAATTGTCAGACATTGTATGACCACAGATCTGATGACCATGCTAGCAAAAGAGTTCCTCAATTGCTTTTAAGGGTGGACTGGTCACTAGCAGCAGTGCATAGCTTCACAAGGGAAGTACTTCAGAAGCGACCCTGGTGACATTCAGCAATGAAGTAAGTAGCAGTTCCTCTAGAGCGAGTTCATGAACTTAATTGCCAGATCATTATATCACCAACATCAACATTATTATAACTTTATCTGTATTTATTTAGTGCTATATTTTATAATAATAGTACTCTATTCCCTGCAATTCTTATATATCTTCAATATATTTCCGCAGCTAATTCCACAGGCACCAAATCCATTCTTTCTTTGTTCCTTTGAGAAATATGGGGAATTAGAAACTTTATCCCCTTTGGCAATACAGGAAAACCCACTAATATTTAGTTAGGTAAATGTATAGTCTTAAATTATTTCATTTTGAGTTCATGAGTAGCACACTGGAACTTGAACTATGTTTTTCTTTTCATAGAAAATAATCGTAATAAGGATGTATATTATTACCTACAGGTGGAAAAGGTGAATATTGTTACATAAGTCAGGATAGAAATGGTTATTCTATAATAATAATATGCTAATAAAATAGCAATGTTTTACTACAAAAAAAGTTTATTTCTTAACAGAAGCAACATACCCATTGTAAGTTTGGGTATCAGGGGTGGAAGCTCTGCTCATTGAAGTCAGTTAGATACCTGTTCTTCTGTAGTGACCACATCCCAAATTCTTCAAGATATGATAACATATGCGAAGAAAGCTCTTGAAGGTCTTAATTTCTTAAGTACATATTTTTTTCTGATAAATGAATTGTTATATACAATTATAATTTGAGTCAGAGCTAATTGCATGGCTGCTATCATTCACATGAGCATCAGGAAGCACAGTTCCATTATATGATCAAGTTTCAGTGAACTGACAATATATGTATATTTAACGAACAAAATTAATTGCTACCAGAATTGCATTCCCTTATGTCTCTAAATCCAACCCATGAATTTTGATACTAATGTCTTTATGATTTTAAAACTAGTATTCACAGAAATTCTCATGACCACATGAACACACACAAGATAAAATGTACTGCTGTAAAATTCTTAGAATAAAATTTATAGTAATAATCTCTATAAAAATCTCATCCCTAACTGTTATCATTATATAAAATAAATTTAAAATATCTTATGATATATTATTTCCATTCAAAAACACAAATTGTTCTTGAAATAGAAAGATAAATCTTATTTGATGACAGCTAACAAAGCATTATCTGTTGCCAAAAGGAGACTTTATAATAAAGACTAATAAATTTGTAGCCCTCCAATAGATTGTTAAACAATGATGGATGCTGTTAGAAATAAACCAAGATGAGTAAATGAGATTATTGACTTAAAATATTCTAACATTAATAATAATAAAAGAGCTGGTTTAAAGAAGTCACACATGTAAGCTTTTTAACAAAACATTACTATTATGTAAATATTATTGAATTAAACATAACTGCTGATTCCTGATTCCTTACTTACAAAAAGTAGATTTTAAAATTTGTAATGTTTCTTTTTCTTATGAACCCAAAGATATAATGATCATAATCATTATAATTGTTGAAAATCAATCCAATTAGATAACCAATCAATATTATGTTCACAAAGTAGATACATATTCTATAAGTTCTCTGTTCTATGTTATAGCAAAATCAAGGTTTAGGAAGAAAACTATGAAGAAATAAAAACAAGTAAGGCTTATTACATATAAAAAGCAAAATGTCAAAAGTATTACAAGTAACTAAAAATCTGAATGTATTTTTCATACTTTGCTCCAGTTTTTATTCCTAAATTTCAAAAAATGAATATATATGTTATATATTTATTATAAAACAGAGAAGTCGTTTTAAAGGTTACATATTCCAAGCAAGAACATATCACCATCTGAAGTGCAGAATGCTAGATTTCCCACAGTGATAGATTCAGAAATGAACAAAGTATGTGAATAAATGAATAAATTTTATTAAATAACGATTCTTTGTAAAAATTTTTTTTCTTTATTTTTCCTCACTTATTGGCTAAACCTAATGATACTCCATGTTACACTATGTCTGTCTTCAGAACAGTGAAACCAGTAGGTTTTTATATATATATATCAGCTTTATGCAGTCGATCGTTTCAAATGTGAATCTTATCTCTAAACCTCCTTACAGACATGCTAGAAGTATGTCTCATCAAATATCTGGGCATCCATGGTCCAGGCCAGTTGACACATAAAATCAGCTGTCACAGGTTCAGTATAGCTTGTTATGCCTCTTCTGCTGAGAAATGTTAAGTGAAAAATCTGTTCAATGCACTGACTTCTCATGTCATCATTCAGTCACTTCCATAAATTAAAATCCCACAAGTACAATTGAGACACATGCTGAGGGAACATGTCTGCCAAGAGACACACTTGCCTGTTTCAGACTCCTTGTGATACACATTGTGTGACCTCACTTCCTTTTCATTCATTCCCATCCCTACCCTAGAAGGGAGTTTCTATCTCACAGATGATATTCCATCACTTTACTCTTGTCTCAAGTTTTCTTTCTAGAAGTCTCTATTCATATTTATTCAGAACCAGAAATGTTCAAAAGGAAGGAAATAATAATGAAACACAGACTTTGAAACCAGATATTAAAATTGATTAAGAAATTATAATCATTAAAATAGTAAGGTAGAGAGCCATGCAGAGGAATACAAATCAAGTGTAAAATTTAAAGTTTGGAAACATGCTCAACTAGATGTATGTGATAGTGAATAGATACGGCATTACTTCAAAGCAGTAAGATGAGTTGCTCAATTGGCATATTGAGGACTGTAATTAATGATTAGGAAAAAAATACTCCCTGAGAAAAATGAAAGTGCACCATAAATGATGGAACCCCATTATATCTAGTTGGTACACAAGAAACCAAAGAACCAAAGAATATAATAATTGTAATGCATGAAATGGAAAAAATTAAATAATATTTTCCATATGGGAGAATATATGTAAATGTATATTATGACTATAAATATTATAATACAAAAAACTTTAAAATATGCCATAACTCTTTGTACCAGTGATTTATTTCCAAACATCAATATTAAGGTAGACTAAGGCATATATGCCAAGAGACTAGTTTATAAATACTTACAGGATAATTTATAAAGGAAAATTATACAAATTATGATCCATTCATATGCTATATACCCATTAAAACAACATAGGAAAATAATGTGTGTTGATATGAAAGGTGTTTTGTTTTTTTTTTGAGACAGAGCCTCAAGCTGTCACCCTGGATAGAGTGCCATGGCATCACAGCTCACAACAACCTCCAATTTGTCTCCAAAACATTATGATAGGAAGAAGATAACTATAGAAAGTTAGAAATAGAGGCATAGAGGAGAGGAAACCAGTAGATGACATGGAGATATTTACCAAAACTACCCTGAGATAACACCTAACGCTAGTGAGAATAGCTCCCATCACAAGGTCCCTACCACTGGAGATGATGGCGCAGGTGTGAAGAAAAGGAAATGCTTTTACACTGTTGTTGGGACTACAGACTAATACAGCTTCTTTGGAAAGAAGTATGGAGATCTTCAAAGGTATCAAGTTAGATCTCCCTTTTGACCTCACAATCCCACATAGGCATCTATGCAGAAGAAAAAGAAAAATTATCATAAGGGCATTTGCACTAGATTATTTATCACTGCTCAATTTACCTTTGCCAAGACGTAAAAACAATCTAAATGCCCATCAACCCAGGAATTGATTAACAGATTATGTGAAATACTATTTCTCCATAAAAATATTGACTTCACTTCTTTCATACTATCTTGGATGGAGTTGAAACACATTCTTCTTTCCACAAGAATGGAAAAGCAATTATCCAACGTACTCAGTACTAATATGAAGCCAGTAGGAGATCAGATGCCGGCCCACATAGGAGAAAAACCCATTTCAATTCACTTTGGGGGGAGGGTGACTGAGAAGGGAGGGGTGGGGTGCTCTCACTGATTGGGTATGGGGTAGGGGGATTGGAATACCTTTTGAGTGTGGGACATAACCACGAGGGACTCCACCTAACAAAATCAAATACGTTGACATGGTTGTACCCTCAAATTAACCTGAAATACATTTACAAGGAAGGAAGGAAGGGAGGGAGGGAGGAGGGAAGGTAGGAAGGAAGGAGGGAAGGAAGGGAGGGAGGGAGGGAGGGAGGAAGGGGGAGGGAAGGAAGAAAGAAGTTTTTTAATAACATTTTATAGCTATTTCCATATAGGTAATGTGTCCTTCCTTCCCTCCCTCCTTCCCTTCTCCTTCTCTTTCCTTCATGATGTTTTCAGTCAAGTTTGAGGGCCTAGCTAAAGACAGTTACCTTTCTTAAGCAGCCTATAAAATCCACACCCAAACCAATTCCTTTATCAGGTTCTCATAGGCTGGGTCACTAAACACTCCCTTGAATCACCCCAAAAGTCCCAAGCTTTGCTCCCCTCTCCTCATTTGCCAGACATAACCTTCATCCTGCAGTTCCATCCTGAACTTACCCTGTCCCCAGGAGCAATACCTAGTGTATCCCTGCCTGGTAATTTTCTCTCTTTTGGAACTGAAAGTAACATAGTTCTGCCTTTCACTATGTAAGTGTCAGTGTGTTGGGCCCTGCCATTCAGTCTTCAAATGTTATGCAACAATGAAGTTTACATCTCTCTCTCTCTGTAGCTTTTCCCTCACTTCTGCCCTTGTTCAAGTTTTCATTATCTTTACACTTAACAATTAAAATAACTTTCTAATCCAAATTATACATTGTTCAATTCAAGATCCCTAACATTCTTTATAAAACAAATCACATTGTAATGCTACTGCTTAAAAATTCCTTGTGTTGGCTTATGAAGACTTTCAAGTCTGTCTCTATACTAGTTTTTCTGTTCCTTATATAGGCCCATTATCAGACCACAAGATTCTTTACATGTGTAAAGCTGTTTGACAGTTCTGTTTCTTTATTTTATTTTATTTTTTGAGATAGGGTCTCACTGTGTCACCCTCGGTAGAGTGCTGTGGCATCACAGCTCACAGCAACCTCCAATTCCTGGGCTTAAGCAATTCTCTTGCCTCAGCCTCCCAAGCAGCTGGGACCACAGGCGCCCGCCATAATGCCCAGGTATTTTGGGTTCTTTTGGTTGTAGTTGTCATTGTTCGGCAGGCCCAGTCCAGGTTCAAACCCGCCAGCTTCAGTGTTCACGGCTGGCTCTAGCTGCTGAGCTGACAGTTCTGTTTCTAGTGTGCACGTGGTCTTCCTTGTATCCAGCTTGAAATTCTGGAGTTGTTCAAAACTAATACTGACACATCTTCAACCCCCAGGATAAAATTAATAGCGTCTGATTCCGTAACTGTAGTACTTAACAAATACCACCATAATATGACCTGTCACCATGTATAATATTGATGCAGCTACACTTATTTCCCAACTATAAATGGATTTTTTGAGATTAGCAAATATAGCCTAATTTTTCCCTGTGTTCTTTCCCAATTATCAATTACCTGGTAGGTAGGGCATATCTAATAATTTGTTTTGCTGAGTTGAATTGAATATAGCAGCATTAGTTAAAATACACATACTAATTGGAGAATGAAATCACTTTTATAAAAACCTTTTCAAAACTGAAAGTTTTGAGGAAATAACAAAGTAACTGGTTGAAATCTTTTTTTTAACCCCATGATAACATAGCAAGTATGTCAAAGATACCTGTACTGATGCTTTATATGGCCCAGAAATAGCAAAATATTGAAATGTGGAGAAACTTCAATAGAATTTAAGCCCAGAAATCATAAATTCAAGGATTGTTTCAGGTAATACTTAACCTTAGGTTATTTTTTTCCCTTTAAAATCAGGGAGATTTATACACAATATCCATCAGGAAAAAAATGAGAAAGAAATGTCATTTTGATAGTATTTAGAAGGGTGCATTTATATTTGAAGAGAATCATATCTTTGAAATCCTGCATTTATATGTTTATTCAGTACTACAGAGGCAGAAAGTGCCTGATCAAGATAAATAGACCCGAATACTTCATGCTTTATAGAAAGAACATTCTAGAAATGATAGGTGATGTAAAAATTCTGCACAATTAAAAAGCAAAGCTCTGAGATAAAGATTTAATGAATCAAATAACATCCTACAAGATCAGCACAGGCTCGGGGCCAGGGTGGGGACAGAATGATGAGAATAGTAGATAAAGGAAAGCAGAGAGACCTTAAAGGAGAGTCCTACGCTGTCCAAAGAACTCTCCAAATGTGTTCATGAAAAAGAGTTGGAATATCGGAATTATGTTGTAAAATGATAGGTGTGTCTGTATATGCATATTTACAAATGTGATCCCATATGTATGTATGCATTACATATTTCCACTATTTCATTATATGCAGTCTGTTGCAAAGTATGACTTAGAGTACTGGCTATCTAAATACCAAGCTTCAATGACCATCCTTATTGTCTGGGTAAATGGAGGCATTTGTACCAGGTGAACCCAAGTGACATTTGTAGATGTGAGGCTGAGGCCTGCAAAGAGGCGTTTAGGTAAATAGCAATCTGAATTGGCATTTTTTCTTCACATCACTACTAGGTAATCTGACTGTCTTTCACATTAACTCTGAATTTTGGTTTCTATTTTTACCTACATTCATATTTACTTATTAAAATCGTCATTCCAATCGTCATTCGAATTACCCCTGCCTCCCTATTACCTTTTTAAAAATTCTAAATAAGAACTAAAATATACGCTATTAATGAATAGCAATGATTGTGATATATATCCTGCTTCTACTCAATTTTTCATAGTAAGTGAAGCTCAGTATTTCAGTGCAAATGGGGCATAGAACATATTAATAAGAAATGAACACGTTAACAACATGAAGTAACATGTACAGAAAGTGTTGCCGCTCCACGGCAGTTGCTTCCTCCACACCAAAATAACTTATGACTAGAGGCAGCATTTAGCACAACTCTCTGCAGAATGTTTTATTATTTACTCAGAGAAAGAGGAAAATGAAGCCCATTTGTCAGTAGCACAGATATGTCTGAATTATCATTTTGGGTTTCTTTCCACCATTTATTTTATAAAAACACAAACATCCAGTTGATAGAGACCTTATGCTAGAATTATCTAGCCATGAATAACAGATGGCAGCCTGTGGGGTGGTTGGAACATGGAGAACAGGAGCTCAATATTCTGTATTTACTTAATATTGGAACTAATAACCATTTGAGAGGATTTATAGTTTGCAAACATGCAAACAGAAATAACAAATCATATTGGGTCAGCAGCTTGTCTTCTCAATGTTATTCCATGAGTCATTAGATTTGGGGCACCAGAAAATATTGAAAAAGAATACATGTATATTTATCCATCTGTAAAGACATATATATCAATTGGATGAAATATTTTCATAGGAAACCCTTGTCTTGTTCTTTTAAAGATAAATTAAAAACTACCAAAATATGTATTATGTCTCTAAAAAAGAAGAGGAAGTGATATTTTGAAAGCCATTGTTAGCATATAAAAGAAAATAAGACTACAAAAAGATTTCTTTGGAAAATGTAAAACTCAAAATATTGATTCAGTTGTTAAGCTGTCTCAAACCTTGATTTAGTTGTTTTCTTTGGTGCTTACATATTAGTTGTTTATGTCTTTGGAATGACTAAATTAGGCTGCAATCTACCTATTGATAATAAGGAAAATAATGGCCTATTGCACATTATGTCAGACCATAATTATATGAACATTTGCACACTGAACAAATGCACATGTTAATTTTGTTTGTATTCCTTAGAAATACCTGCTGAGTGAGGATTATCATTACATTCAGGATATCCTTGATTTGCCCAAAGGCCAGAAATATCAGTTGGCATACTAAATTTTCTCAGCAGCTGAAATACATTTAGAAAGAATGAAAATGAGGCATCTTCATCATTCGAAGGAAAATCTTAGCTAATTTTCAAGCATTTTATTAACATAAATTTGTGTATCCAATTTAAATATAAAAGACATTGTTTTAAGTTCCCCTGATATTTGGAGATCTTAACTACAAAATTTTATTGAGAAAGGAACAGAAACAAACAAACAAAAACAATTGGGGCTCAAGCTCATATTTCCTTTACCTAATATGCAAACTGAACAAACCTTTCAATTTACAGCAGAGAATTATGAGAATCCTACTTTCTAATTAGAGACTTTTAAAGAAAGCTATCTAATTCTGCCTTTGTCAAAAAGTCAGTTGGAAAAAATGGTATTTTCAGGACAATTGCCTAAAGATGGTACTATATCTACATATTTTGAAACAATTTACTTCTAAAAGACACTACACAATCTACATCTTGACCAAACATTTTAGTCTTAAGAAACCAGATAGTGGGACAGTGCCTGTGGCTCAAAGGAGTAGGGCACCAGCCCCATATGCCAGAGGTGGCGGGTTCAAACCCAGCCTCGGCCAAAAATTGCAAAAAAAAAAAGAAGAAGAAGAAGAAACCAGATAGTTGTGGAGTCACACTGCTAAAGGAAATGGATTTCACATGAATAGTATCAGGGATGTTGAGGGTGTTATTATTTACTATTACAATACTGCCGTGACCCCACTTAAGTCACGTTTACAAAGGGTTTGTTTGTTTACTTATCCAGCACTAGCAAAACTTGACAATCTAAGTTATACCAGGTGTTATGCAGAACGGACCCTGAAAGATATTTATTCCTTAGTTCCTAAAACCTGTGATTACATAATATTTTGAAAGAATAATGTTGTAGATAAAATTAAAGTTGAGGATTTTAAAATAAAAAAATTAACATGAAATATACAGGTGGTGTCAATCTAGGTACAAGAACCTTTAAAAGCCTAGAAGTGTCTAAAGCTAGAGCAGAAGAATTTGGCCAAAGAGAAGTCAGAGAGACTCAAACTTAACATACTGTTGCTGGTTTGAGTATTAAGAGGGGAATGCGACCACAGATACAGGTGATCTTCAGCATCTGAGAGTCTCCCTGAAGAAATCAAGCTAGGTTGTGGTTAGGTGTTGAGGAATCAGACGTCAGGTCCCTGTTTCCCGGGTCTTGGTTCCCAGTACCAAAGATGGTTACCTGCACCCAGTGAGTTTAACAAGATTTCTTCTTTTATGATGACTCGCTAATTTTATGTTAAGTGAGGGTGAAATATTCATAGTTTCTGTTGGGAGAGGTTGGAGAATTCCTGCAATAGGGAACTCTTCCCTTTTCTATCCTTATGGGGCAATTTCCAGGGATTGCCCTTGTATTTGTTAACTGTCATAGGGCTGGTGGGTGCTATTTTCACTGTGTTAATGAGGGTAGGTCATTTAAGGACACTGTTACCTTAATGTGTGCTCCAAAGACTCTCTATTGAGGCCTTGATTGTATCTTCAATTTGTGGTTTTACCTCTTTCTGATTGGTCAGTCCTTAGAGATTCCCTATTATAGACTGAACATATGGTCAGGACCCACCATAGGTGTCCTTTCTTAGGAGCCCCCTAATCAGTCCATTCCCAAAATAACCCGAATCAGTATGACCACATCTGTCTGTCCGTGTCAGCAAGTTCCCGAGACACTGATTAGCCCTATCTCAAGTCAACCCTCTTGTAAAGTCTCTATTAGCTTGTTTCTTTTGACAACTCAGGCCAGCCTCACTCAGTCCAGGTCAAAATAAGATCCACCATCCATCCTTCTCAGGTCTGAGCACCTGCCTAACCTACCAGTACCACAGGGACCTTGGCAATGTAGCTTTCAAGAAACTGACTTCTGCAACACCTCGGATGATCTCCAAAGCTGATTGTCTCAACACATTGCCCTTTGAGACATGGAACAGAGGGACCAGTTGAGGTCAGCAAGACTTTTAACCTACAGAACTGTGAAATAATATGTTTATGTTGCTTTAAACAACTAAATTTATGCCAACAGCAATAGAAATCTAACACACTCACCCACAGGAAAGAATGACCTTCCTAATTCAGGTAACAAGAAATATATCCCATTGAAGTATTTTTTGTGTTATCGTTGGCTACAAATATACTCTCAACTAATTTTAAGTAGAATCTTTATCTCTAGCATAGCGTGTTGGTGGCAGTATGTCACCTCGTCACCACTGTCGGTGCCACTTTGGCACCCTGTCACCTTGTGAAGGAAACAGCCAGGACATGGATTAGAAGTACAAAGCTTGCAAGAAGTGGACTTCCCATAGGTGCAAGGAAGCCCTGAATAACCTCTGATATGGCCTTTTATTGAAGCATTATACTACAGGTGTGGGAGCCCCACATAGTAGGATTATGTGCTTAATGGTCACTACATGTTCCTTCCCTACGGGCTCGACTCCCACCCTGATGCACCACAAATGTTCAAGGTCTAACACCTGCTTGCTAAGAGCCACAGATCTTATTTCATTAACGCCTGCAGTTGCTTGAGGGCTTGTCTCTAGGCTGCATAACGTCTCCATGCTGGCTGGGAGATTGTCCCACTCCCAGTGTCTCCCTCAATTACCAGTGACCTTTCCTACAAGCCCGGTGCTCTCAGTTTCCTACAATAGCATCTTTTTCATCTCATGCATCTTAATTTTTCCCCTAAATATTGTTTATATATTTTTTTTATAATTTTATTGAATCATAATTCTGTACATTGGTGCAATCATAGGGCACGATTCATATACATTCAGAAATGTTTTGATCGTACTGTTACAGATAGCCTTCATGGCATTTTGTTGATCACTATATAAAGACATTGATACTCTACATTTAATAAGTTTCCCCAGTACCCTGCTAAGATGCACCATAGGTGTGATCCCACCAATTGCCCTCCCTCCACCCATACTCCCCCCTCCCCTCCCCTCCCTTTCCCCTTTCCTTATATGCTGCTATGTCTTCATTGCATGAGAAGAAAAAGAGTGATATATCTGACAACACATGAGGAATCTGATAATAAAAAAAATGCATTGTTGGAACCATGGACAGAGTGGTTATCTCAGGAAATAAAAGTATACAAAATCAAACTAAGAATAAATATAGTACTTGGTATTAAAGTGCTATCATTTGAAATAAGTATTTTTTTTTGGTTGAATGGAGTGTATTCACTATAACTGAAAGCTTGTGAAAATGGAAAATTGAGACTGTAAACCAATAAAACATGAGACAGCCAATTTCAAATAAGAGATACGGATAGGGATGCTTCACTGAAATTACCTACTTCATTGCACTGTCAATAAACAGAAAGATTTGGTCACCTCAGGAAATAGCTAGGCTAGGAATAGATTACTTATATGAAAAACATGGTCAGAGTCCCTCATTAAAAATCAGTATAGTTGAATCTTTCTACAACTAGAAAATCACATAAATGTAATGCAAGGGAAGAAAATGTGGATTATTCATATCACCTACTTGACAAGTAGCAGAATGCCTGGTGCATAGCAGAGTTCAATGCAGATTGGTGAATGATTGAAAGTAAGAAAAAAAGTTTGAATGGTAAAAAATTGATTCAGTACCTCCATTCTTATACAAATCATGCCTGGATGCAAAAAAAAAAAAAAAAAGTAAGTTTGGTTATTTACATATGGTTGAGAGAGTAATGGTTGGAGCATGGACTCTGGAACAAAGACAAATCTTGTTTGAAAAGCCTGGCCTGACATTGGCCATATAATCATCTTGGACAAGATATATAATCTTTTTAACCCTTATCTAAAATGGGGAAAACCTATGCTGCATCGTGATATATGGAATAATTGTAGGAATCTACATAAAGTGTTTAGCATGGTGAATGGCAGCAGAAACTGCCCCCCAAATAGCTATTATTATTATCATCATAGTGATCATTCAAAGTACCATACAACAGACTGTTCTCACCTTCAGTCAATTGAATTAGATGTCAGTGATATTTTGGGTAGGTGGGTCAGTGGAGAAAGTACTTAGTTGGGCACAGTGAGTTGTAGTAATAATTGCTCAAGAAATGTTTATTATTATTCTCATCCTCATCCTGATTTACAGCACCATATAACAGACTCAAGAGTCTCACTTTAAATCAGTTTAATTAGATGGCTGTGATATTGGGGTAGGTTTATCGCTGGAGAAAGGTACTAGGTTTAGGCTTCTGAATAGTTCAGTTTCCTTCATTTTTTGTGCCTAAATGGACCATGCAAATATCACAGGCCATTCCTAGTTTCTATAAGCTTGATTTTTTTGACATCACTTACATAACATCACCTACCTAGTGTTAGGAATCCCTCTCCCCATTTAACTCTCAGGAGAAGCATCATCTCTTCCTTCTTCAGGCCCAGTTCTTCCAGTCTTCTCCGCCATCAGGTGACCACTATTGTCCTTTGTCCTTCCTCCCACCTGAGACCCATGGATTGCACGAGGAGACAACCTTGCACAGGCAGAAACAAAGACTCCTCCTTTCCCCTGTCCCATTCTTGACGCTGCCACCACACTGTTGTCAGCACCAGTTCATTCAGATTCTGAAGGCATTTGTCATAGAATCACTGCTAGGTCTCATGTACTATTACAGTGCTGTGGTTTAACTGTGGCCCCTGCAAAATTCAGGTGTTGGGACAATATGAAAACAGTAAGAGATGAGGCCTTCAAAAGGAGGTTAATGAAGGCTTCTCCCTGGAGAATAGTTTAAGAAGTTTCCCACCGTTCTCAGCTTGCTTGTCCTTCTGCCTTTTGCCATGTGAGGAATCAATGTTCCTTCCCTCTGGAAGGCAGTCTCAGAAACAGGGAGTGGCCCTCACCAGGCAGCCCAACCAGCCACCACCCTGATCTTGGACTTCCCAGCCCCAGAACCATAAGAAACAAATTCCTGCTCCTTATAAACTACTCAGATGCGTGAATTCTGTTGTTGCAGCATAAACAGACTAAGACATATAGGCTGTTAATCTGATGCCTCACGTACAAATATTAGCCAAATAATTTCCTTAAGCAGATTTAAGAATTAACCATCATAATATTTAATGAGAAAATAATTTCACTTATAAATTTTAAAAGAAGGTACCTGTGTAACACTCTGGGAATAAACCTCTCCTTTATAAATGAAAATTTTTATCTAATGTTTTTTCCTTATTTCATAGTAGACTCTTTTTTATATTACACAAATTAACTTCTATAAATACATTATTTGTATAACAGATTTTCCCCCAAGATCTGGTACTAGAAACTTCTCTCTTTCGCAAAGAAAGAATCATAGAGATTATGAATTAGTACTATATGAAGGACCACGATTCTTCATTACTTTCCAACCTGAACTTTGGCATATTTGCTTCCCTTCCCTTTCTTATTCATGAAATCGGAAGGATAGAGCCATCAAACTACTAATAACATTTCTTGCACACTCACAAATAAGGTTTTCATAGATACGTTTTAGCTGAATCTCAGTTTCTTTGGCTGTAAATAAAAAGAGATCATTTTACATATAAAAAAGTTAAATTAAAAGAATATATGAGTCAAGCTATTGAAAAGACTAAAAAAGGAACGCACACTGATATTTCCCTCAGCTAACACATCATTCCTTTTCAAAGATTACCTGACAACCACAAAAATTCAAAGCAATGAAAAATACGTAAAAATGGCAAATAATATGTCATTTTTGTTGCTATTATACATATGCTTCTTAATTCTTTAATTTAAATAAATAAAAAACTGATTTACATTTTTAAAATAAATAATACTGATTAGTCTTCAATGTTTACTTTTGTTCACTTTCTGGCAAATTATAAAAATTCACTCAGATATTTACTGAAGCAGCATTTTGTGATCATCTTTATATTTTTAACTGTCCATGCATATTTGTATTCATGAATAACTGTTAAAATAGAAAATGTGCTGCTCAGCACACCTAATGAGAAAAGTGGTAACAGAGGGGGAATAAAGAGGAAGGAAGGATTTAGTATGAAATTTTTGTGTTTAAATACCTGTCAACCAAAGAAAAACCAGTTGGGTGGAAGAAAAAAAGGAAACAATATAGCAGAAACAAATTATCAGTGAAATCCACCAAAACTTCCCAAAATAAGAATCCTT
The DNA here is from genome assembly GCA_963573935.1 of Arctocebus calabarensis. Lineage (NCBI taxonomy): Eukaryota > Metazoa > Chordata > Mammalia > Primates > Lorisidae > Arctocebus > Arctocebus calabarensis. The sequence goes on along the minus strand of CAUYON010010577.1, from coordinate 14,683 downwards.
GCTGTTCTTCCCACTGGGGCTGCCATATGTGACCACAGGAATCCCTGAGACAAGAATAGAGTCTTTCAAAGCCTCTGATCACATCCCTGGTTTAGGCCCACCTCAGGCAGCCTAAGGATTCTCTTAATCAATTAGCTGAGGTCCCTGCTAAGCCCAGAAAGAGAATAGTATGGGGGGGGGGGAGGCTGCAGCGCCGAGAACAAAGCTATCTATTGCAGTGGGTGAGCTTTTCTTGTGCATATGCACGCTGGCCATTGTTCATTCTTGAAGAATCACATTAATCAATGTTCCGAGGCTGCACCTCCGAAATAGAGAGTTGGCTGTTCATCAGTGATTTATTACAGAGACCAAACATGCGTCTGACATGAACCAAGTTGGGTGTTTGGAAGCTGCTACCAAAGGAGGAAGGGGAAGTATGTTTTGGAGTATGAAGGGTGCTAATGGTGGCACAAATCAGCTCCCGTCAGCATCAGAAAACTGACGCTGGCAATTACGGTTACAAATATCCAGGCTTTCCTCAAAAACTCCATGTGTTATTTTGCTCGGCAGAATTAGAGAAATGCTTTGACATTAAATTTGAAAAGAAAAGGGAAAGTCAGCAAAAGAGAAGAGAAAGAAAAGAAAAAGATAATCCAAGAGGGAAAAGGTTCCGTGCGATCGATGTGAAAAGGCCTCATTGTTTTTCAAAATTGTTTCGGCTTTTACATTGAATACTTGCTTATGGAATTATTTTAAAATGCTTTCATGGAAATAAAAATGTATCTCCCCACTGCCTTGTTAAGCGATGCAAATTATAAAGTCCAATATAAAATGAAGTGGGAATTTAAAAACCATTCATTCAGTTGCACCCACTGAATATTCTCTTTTTCGACTGGATAAGCGTGTCAGTTAAGATGAAACATTTTCCTTGGAAGAAAAAAAATCATCCGTGCTTTGGCAAGGCTTGGCATGGCCATCACAAAAGTTGATCACGTAAAATTCATTTGAACGGGAAACAGTGGTTGTCTTATGGCTGTGGTTTTAATTCTCAACATAATTTCTTTTGAAGCAACAGGCATTTTCAGAAATAATGATCACATATTTCGAAACAAAAATCTGGACACATTTGATGTGTTGCAGATGACCCACCAGGCAACAGGCGTGAATTTTACTGAATTGACACTGTCCTAGAAAATAAGGATCATAATTTTGTCATATACTTAGGACCAATCCTCAAAATTTGAAATTCAGAAGAATGGATGTTTAATTAATCTAGACAGATAAAAGTAACTATTCATCACCATTCACGTATCTTCAAGTACTCAAGACGTCTAAATCTTCAGAGACTTAAGACTATAAGAAACAACTGCTTTTGGCCAATTATGTTCTGTGCTGTCATGATTCATAACACTCAGACAATTCCTTCTCCCATTTAAAACAGGGAAAATTATTCAAATAGGTGTGGTGATTACACAAGGAATTTTTACTGGATTATAATAATAGAATGCTCTCTAACAGTCTTTTCTTTTCTCTTTCGCCTTAGTTTATTCAGCTGTAAAATGGAAACAACAACAGCACTCAATGATTCCGTTTTTCTAAGTGCCCAATAAATGTTACCTGGTGTCTAAAGTTTAAAATATTGATAGAGGTAATAATTTTATCAGGGATTTAAGAAAATTATTTGTTATTCGATTTTCAGTTATTTCTTTTTGACCTTATGTTCACATAGAAAAAAAGGAATTTACAGGGCTTTACCCACCAGGTGCACCACTAATCCTAACAAGGCCCCTACCTGCCTACGTGAAAATTATTCTTAGTTCAGAATGATGGAGCCACCATAGCAGAGGTGATAAAATGCAACAAAGCTCTATGACTCACTGCTATTGGCTTTGTGTGGACATGAACGCACAGGTATACCCCCCCCATCTACACTGGGTTCTGTCACCTTTCTATAGCTATGTTTCAATAAGGAACTAATTTGCTGTCATTGTGAAAGTAAACAGCCCCTCAACCTTCTCATTGTGTAACATGATGGTCTAGACTAGTGATTCAAAGGTGCGGCTGAGCAACAGAATCATCTGGGACTTCTCAAAAATTCAAAAGCCCAGGTCACACCCCCATCCAATTAATTCATAGACCCTGAGGGAAGAAGACAAACATCAATAATTTTAGAACCAACCCCTCTCTCCCCTACCCGGTGATTCTAGTGGTACAGATGAATCTGGGAACCATAAGTGTATCAAAAGCAATTTCCAGGCTGGTACCGTATTTAGAAGTCAGAATTTGTAATAGCCTTTGTATATCTCTGTTTTTCTCAAGTAGTTAGGATATTTGTCATTTGGTTGATGTGTTCAACAGTTGACTTTCTAGAATTTTTAAAACATATTTAATGAGAATCTCAATGAGACATATTTGAGAGAAAACTTGTATTTTATACTTCATTTTCGAATTTAAATATATATCTATATATACACATACACACATATATATCTCAAAGGTGATTTGTCTACTTTTTTAAACACGTCATCTCTGTTTTCAGTTACTTTATAAACAGAATGAAGAAACCAAAGGCTGAAGTAGGCAGTGTCTGACCCCTGGCAAAAAAAGAACAAGAAGCCCAGGGCATCAGCCATGAGCCAGGGCGTTTGTTCTTTCCTTTAACTTATAATTTGATTTATTTACAATGTTCTGTGCCAGGACTAGTACTCCAGTTTTCATCAAATTCCGGAGTCATTAACTGGCTCAATGCTAAAATACTAAAGTTTTTGAAATCTACATGATGATAGAATAAATATATCTTTACTTCATTTTAGAAAGATAAAGTAATTAGAGGCTGATGGATAGCGTGTATAGGTGAATGCATTTTCTGAAGGTGGAAACCCCTGCTCTGTTGAGAATGTCATATTATACGATTTTCATGTATCTGACGGCTATTAAAAATGCAGTACCTGTCCTTACAGAGAAAACAAAATGCAATTATCTGATTAGGCTTAGAAGAAGATTGCCATTAAGTGGTAATGTTTTAAAATGACAGTAAATAGTTATTTCTGTGCAATTCAATATTCGATCAAAATATGCATGGCACTGCCACACAAAAAGTAGTACATTTTAGTTCTAGTTTATGTACTTCTATCATTTAAAAAAAAATCCAGGAATTGGGAAAACTGGGGACATTTATTCTTTAAAATAATTTTTGTAAAAAATGTAACTATAATATTGATATAAAGAAACAACAGAAAAAAATGCTTTGAAAATAAAGATCTTATAGTTAAAAGTTAATTTTTTTTATTAAATCACAGCTGCGTACGCAATCAAGGGGTACAATGTGCTGGTTTCATATACCATCTGAAATGTTTTCCTCAAACTGTTTAACATGGCCTTCATGACATTTTCTTTTTTTTCTTTTCTAGTGGTAAGACAGAATTTATTTATAGAAAAGGATACAGAAAACACTAAAGCTCCTGGTAGAGAGAGAGAACTCAAGTGAGAAGAGAAAAGCTCTCTCCGTTTCTCTCCCGGTCTTTCCTCGTCTCCCTTTTTAGGCTTTTAGTCTCGGGGTATACTAAACATCGTACTTTGGGGCCAGATCCTATGGCTCATGTCTGTAATCCTAGCCCTCTAAGAGGCTGAGGTAGGAGGATCACTTGAGGTCAAGAGTTCAAGACTAGCCTAAGCAAGAGCAAGACCCCCATCTCTTGAATCGAAGACATTAGATGGCTATGAATGTCTTTTGCCTATGGTCCCACTTCTTGGAAGGCAATACAGGAGAACCTCGCTGGAACCTAGGAATTCCAAGTAACAGTGAGTTAGGCACAGCACTCTTTAACAACAGAGCAAGACTCTGTCTCAAAAAAAAAAACAAGAAAGAAAGAAAGCATTGCACTTACATCATTTAGCTGGTCAGAGAAATGCAAGTGAGAGCATACATTTACAGATTTTTAATCATCATTTCTCTACTTTTTCACCATTTGTTACAAAACAGTGATTGTGTCCTCAAAACTAGCATCATCAAAAAAGTACACATCATATAGAATAAAGGCAACCTCTAAGAATGTGTCAGTATCATATGTTAGGAGTTGGAATGTATCAATGAGATAAGTGTAGATCATTAGAATTGTAATATGAAATTAAAGTGCTTTCCACGGCAGCGCTGATGCTTTAGGACTTCTTGTCTATAGTATGCAGCACTGCAGTTGCTGTCTGGGCACTAGGCAGAAAGGCCTTTGGGACTCTAGATGTGTGAGGCTATTATTTCTGGGCTCTGGCAGTAAGAAATATGATCTGTGCCCCAGGAAAAACACTGAAAGCAGAAGACATGGTGATTCAAGGTTCAGCCACAAGAAAACAGAAAGTTCAGTTGTACACAATTGTACTTTTCTAAGAGAGAATCAATACCAACATACTAACAAGTAGGTGTTAAATTAATATTTAATTTGGTTTACCAGTGAGAGTCTCAGTGAATTCAGTATTATTTCATAATCTCTATATTCCTCAATGTCTAAATATGTAGAGAATGTGCAAAAGAAAATTACTACTAAATATTTTATTCAAAAAAGAAGAAATGTATAGACATACGAGTCTTAATAATATTACGTTGGTCATTTCAGAACATTTTATTAAGCCTAAGAATACCAATTTTTAAAGTTCTTAAACTGCAGACCTAATGGAAGAACTTGCATGATATTCTTAATGAAAGTGGTTACATTTAGCCACACAAAACAGTTCCAGTTCCAAAACAGGATGACAAACATTCCATTCCTTGAATCTCTGCCTATACACTGACTTAAAAAAATGAATGCATATGGGCAAATGCTTAAGCATGCAGAAGTTCAGTTATGATTTTGAATACTGAAAATTAAGTGTTTCCGAATTTATTTTTAATATTATCTTTAAAACAAAAAATATGATTTGGGATCACAAAATATTTTAACCTAGTTCCAGTATTCAAAAATGTTATTTTTTCCCTGCAAAATAAATGTCATGTTCTAGAAAAGAAAGAATGGAAATTGGAAAATCAATTTTGTATTGTGAATTTGACAGAAATTACCAAAAAGACAAAGGAGAAAATGAAATGTAACACCTTTATTCATCTCATTTGTCTCTTTCTCGTTATCCATGCATCAACACATTAACAGCCCTGCAGAGAGAGAAACTGCTTGTTCATTTATTGTGAGAATCTTTTCTAGATAAGTGGCAATTTGCATCCACATGAGCAGTGCGTGGAAATGTCTCATCTGGCCCAATGCAGTATGCAATTTTGCACACAATGTCATGCTGACCTGTAGTAACTAGGATATATTGCTTGCTTAGGAAATATAATGAGTAGGGGAAATATCGCATTCATGTCTTCTAGGCCACAGTTTTGATTACACCATGACAATCAAGAAGACAGCAGACGCCACACCTGCAAATATTAGCAAGTTAATTGACCAGCAAAATATCATTAGGAAATTTCATTCAGCCAATAAAAAATAATAACAGCAAAAGTTTTATACACCTCTTCAACATTTACAATGAATAAAAAAGGATCTAATAACAGAAGAGAGTAAGTTTTAAAAAAATTCTACTTTGAAATATGTAAATATAAAAGGGAGGAATATAAAATATTAAAACGTATGACTAATTGCGGATAATTTCTGACATCCAGTAGGGATTCTTAAAATAATGCCATTTATTTTAAAATGCTCTTTTCAATTGTCAGAAAGCTTTTAAAATTATTTTTGACTAAAATCAAGAGAGAAATTTGACTGCCACAGAATAACGTGTCTTTCCCTCACAGGAGCGATTTAAATCTGTAAAAAGTGAGGCCTGACAGGCATAAATTGGCTCCTGTCTTTTGATATTTAGAAGATGCATTAGCTCTCTTTTCTTGACAGAATATAGTATTCCATAGGTAGATTAGACCCCATCAGACGTCTACACTAATCACTTTGTGACTGCCCATCTTTCCATTAGCGTGGCCACTTTTTCCATTGTTTTCTTTTTGTCATTTAGTACTGTGGGGGGTGGGAGGAAACTGGTTCGATGAAATGCATGTATAAGTATCCTTTATAACTTTTTCCAGAAAATTGCATTCATTTTAAATTTTTATTTTCTTTCTAGGAAATTACATTTTATTTCCTTATACTCCACATTCATCTTAAAGTCTAGAGTCCTTGATAAATGCAAACAGCAGCCTAGAAAGGAATGGAAACCAGGCTCTCACCAAATGCCACAAACCCGAGACTACTTGATATCTTGGCATTTTTGATCACAATCCTACGTGCTACGGAGTAAATATTGAGAATGGAATGGAAAGCCCTAAAAGAACACATGCAATAAAATGTATGCTTACACTTTTTATGTGTGGTGAGGCAGAGGTGTATTTTAATATACAAACCATGTTGGAAACGAAAGAATAATTTTAAGCTCTATTTTAGTTCAGAAATTCTCTTTTTCATATGAGCATCTCCATTGAGAATACATTTCTTTTTTGGCTTGCAAGGGTCAGGTGATAAAGAGAGACTTTTAATTCAAAACTGATTTATCCTAGGATAGCTCTGGTATCAATGAATAACTTTATGCTTCAGACTGAAAATTTTTACATACATATATAATAAAATTAACAAAATTTTCATTTTTTTCCTTACGCCAGCATACCAATATGAAATTTCTAATAAATTTATTGGCATTAACACATTTTCTAGTAGTATTCTAATATTCCAAGCTACAGTGTTTCATTTTTCCTTCAGTTGATGTTTTTAAACTACTGAGCCACAGAAAGATCTCATTACAATCAAGGAGAAAAAGATTTTGAAAAACTGCTTATTTAGAAATATAGGGTTTGGAGAACTACTCTCATGGGAAGAGGCAGCCACAACTCAATGAGGCAAACAGAAATATAACTCTCTTCAAATAAATATATAAACACATCATTAAAAATTATCAAGATAATTGATGTTTGCCACTTTTTATTAATATAATTTTCAAAAACATCCATTCTTTCGGATTCTCTGTTACAACTTCAAGTGTCACATACATCATATGCCATAAATCTTATTTTTTTAATTGGGCAAAAAGAAAGTGATAACTTCTAAAGAACAGTCTTTCTGTAGTCTTAGTGTATTTTCCTTTTGGAAGTTTCATCCTGTAAGAGACCCATACCCAACACCTGCGTTCCAGCTTAACTTCAAAGGAATATTTCACATAAAAGCAAGTGAGGGGGGGGTAAAAAATCTGACACTATACTTATTTTAATCTCCACTTTTTAAAAGTATAGAAAGAGCGTATTTAGATTTACCTTAAAAGAGCACCAAGAAAATGAACAGAAGTTGTTTAGAAGTATGTCTTGCAAGATTTTTGAAGGCTTAATTATCTTAGAGAGGCAACTTAATAAAAGAACTGAGAAAAGAGAAAAAGCCGCAAGTCTTGTTTGAAATTCAGGCTCTGCCATTTCCCAATTAAGAGTTTGAGGAGAGGTGACTAATCATGGCAGGGAACTTCGTAAGCAACAAAATGGAAATGATGATTTTTCTTAGATCATTACTGCATGAAGTTACAGAGGGATTTAACATCATACATATATAACAGTGCCCTCACACAGAGTATTCAATAAATATTAGATGGTGTGAACATAATTGTATTTGTTAGATGACTATGGACTTGTTATTGGTGTGTGTATATATACAGCCATATATATGGGTTAGTGTGTACACAGAGGGTGCCAAAAAATGTACACACATTTTAAGAAAGGGAAAATCTGTGTTAAAATTGTAATACTCAGTATCTACCACTACAATACAAGTCACATTGAGCACCTCTTGTGATTGCAGAGGTCCAATATGACTTGAGTCCTACAAATTTAATACACTTTTTTTCTTTCTTAAGACATGTATACTTTTTCTGGACACCCTCTGTGTATGTGTGTATCATACCTAAGTGTGTGAATCAGCTCAATAGGCTTATGTTCACTTGCTAGAAATTCATAAATGCTCATATTATTAATTAAATGGCAATGCTAAATGGAACATATAATCCATTTGACAAATTTTTATGCACTAGGGCACTAATCCATTGTAAATATTCAAGACAGCGAGTCCATTAGACAGTTTGCTACACTGAGACCAAGTTTCAATCTTTTCTTCTGATGGTTAAAACTCCATCTGTGGCAAAGTTGGAACAGAGGTGAGGGAGAAGTCCCCAGACATTAATATCTCATTCCCTATCCCAATGGTATGCACATATGTTAGGAATTGAGATTAGATAAATAATCTAATATTTTAGTCAAAACTTCCAAAATAGTTCAGAATTTTTATGCTCTCAACAAATGTTAGAACAAATTGAAAAATAAGAACCACCTTGTGAGTTTTTGTGTGTAATGTACAGACACAAATACACAGACCTCAAATGTGCACATATACACAACACACACTGATTGCTGCTTCACTAATGTCAGAATTCAGCAAAACAAGGGACAATTAATAGACTATTTCATGAGTGTGTTTGTATTAATTTATTCAAAAATTCACTCTTTCAATATTTATTTCAATGTGATCCCCTATTACAATAGTACTTGTGTCTGAAATTTGCTTTCCAATAAAACCCAATCCCATGCTTCTCAAATGGTAAATCATTTGCTATTGCAAAAGTCATGTTTAGTTGGAGTCATAATTCTATGTAACCCTAAGTTGCTTCTGCCATATTTGAAAATAAAGTATAAGAATATCTTATGAAGAACAATAGTTTTTAATTAAACTGAAAATATTAAATTATGAAAGATCACACTTAGATTTTATTATTCATTATGAATTGAACTGGCTGGAGTATTTCTTTGTAAGAGGCTATTATTATTTCACTTGAAAATTATAAGGTAACCAGTACATAAACTATTGAACTATTTGGCTTCTGCCTTTGGGATCTAAAGTGTGTGTGTGTGTGAGAGAGAGAGAGAGAGAGAGAGAAAGAAGAGAAGAGGAGAGGAGAGAAGAGAAGAGAAGAGAAGAGGTAAGGTGAGGTGAGGTGAGGTGAGGTGGAGAGGGGAGAAGAGAAGGTGAGAGAAGCCTCCGACATCAAAACTCTGCTGTTGATATCAAACCCTAACACACCGATAGATGAATATAACTGGAAAAAAAAAATGTTTGTGAACACACACTCACATGTAATAATAAAGTACTCACTGTGAGCAAGGTACTATACTTGTATTTTAATATTCACAACAAATATTTAAGACAAGCAGTATTACCTATTTTTTGATACAGAAACCAGGCTTCAGTGAAGTAAACCAACCTGCCCACACTAACACAATCATTAAGTGATGGAGGCAGTGTGCAGATCGAAGTTTGTCTGACCCACTTGAAAGCCAGTGTTTAAACCGCCATGATAGGCTGCCTTCTACAGGTAACAGCATGACTACCAAGGCTAGGTGTGATAGTAGATCATTCAGATCAAGGTACCTCTAACAAAGTCGAAGGACTTCATAAATGTGGATACGTTTTTGTTTTTTATTTTGGTTTGGTTTGTTTCATATATACATAGCTATCGTTAACAAGAACATTCTTATTTCAGAATCCTAAAACCTTGCCTGCCATGTTAGGCTTTCTCTGACATTTCGTATAAACAGACCAGCTGTCCAGTGCCTCTCAAAAACAGTTCCTAATTCACACAGAATCGTGTGCCCCAAACCCTCTCTCCTATCTGCTTTAAAAAGCATATGTCACAGCTGCATTTCAACTAGGTTCAAGTAGTGCCTCATCTGTGAGCCATCTCAGTGGACAACTAACATTTGAAATGCACACAAAATGGAACCAATGGTGCCTTACTGTTAATTAAAACCATCCTCACAGCCACTGACTTGGCCTTTATGATGCAGCTTCTCCCCATGTTTGCCCAGTTGAGTCAACACATCTGCACCTGTAGGCTGGCTCAGGATGAATCAAATGTGAAGACCGAAGTGATCCTTGAATAACAGAAGTTGTAGACTTCTTTTTCCTAAGTAAACAACTCTCCTGGACCAAATGTACATGTGTACATCCAGTCTGATACTTGGAACATCACTATTCTTTCTAACAAAGGAATGTTAAATCTTCTGATGCCATAAAGCAGGTGTTCTCAAATGGTTTTGTGTCAAGAGAATCCTGCATGCTTAAAAATTATGAGGACTCCAAAGTGCTTTCATTTATGTTGTTTTATCTACTGATACTTAGCATGTTATAAATTAAAATAGAGAAAATTTCATGTATTAATTTACTTCAAGATTAAAGTAACCCCATTACATGTTAACATAAATAATATTTTCATTAAATACAAGACAAATACATTTAGTGACAAGAATGGCATTACTGTATATTTTTGCAGATTTTTTAAATGTCTGATTTAACGAGTAAATGGGTAGCTTCTTCTCCTTCTTCACTCAGGCTGTGGCAATTTGCTTTTTGTTATTCTTATGGATATATATGAAGAACATTCATATTCACAAAGTCATTTAGTTGGGCAAAGTACTTGAATAACCTTTTTCAGATAAATGGGATATTCTTCTTTCATAGTACACCAACACTTGACATGTGATAGTTTTGTAAAGCCCAGTGGCAATGTGGAATCTGAAACCACATCACTGAAATCCGATGCTCTACCTTGAACTTTGAATGGATATTTATCCATGCATGGTTTTGACTTGCGGACCTCCTGAAAGCAACTCTGGACCACACTTTAAGAACCATTCATGCAAGAAACCCTGAAAAAAGTACAAGTAAATGAATCCAGCATAGTGATTGAAGGGATGTAGGAATTATGAAAAGAATCGGACAGAAAGGTTCACAATTTGGGTTGGTTCGTATTAGCATTGTGCAAATTAGGAAAGAGGCTCATCCTTGAGATTCAGCCTTGCAAACTGGCTTAGTGATCACAGTATCAGTTGAACTATAACCTCTATGTTCCCTGGGCCAAGTTAACAAACTACACAACTGTGTGTGGTAGTCCTGGTTACACTGACAAAGCATAGCAATTCACACAGAGGAAAAACCAGAAGAAAAAATTTGCATTCACGGCATAAATCACATTATCCAACTTTTATTCCTTCACATCTAGAGTATATTCACTTCAAGTTTAACATTTAACAATTCATGGTCAATAGAAAGTATTACCAGTTCCTAAGAGTGCTTTCACTTCAAAAAAACATGTGAATTATAAGGGAAAAGGAGAAAATACATAGAAAAAATTATATTTTTAAAAATCGGTAATATTAAGAGATACTTTTTTAAAAGAGATACTTTTTTAAAAGTATCTCTTAATACTCCATACTTCTCCGTACTTGAAGTCTGGGGAAACCTCAAAGAACTCAACCTAGACCTCCCATTTTATCCTGCAATCCCATTACTGGGCATCTATCCATAAGAAAAACAAACTTTATTATAAAGGCACTTGTACTAGGCAGTTTATCGCAGCCCAATTTACAATTACTAAAATGTGGAAACAGCCTAAATGTCCTTCAACCTAGGAATGAATTGGTAAGCCATGGTATATGTATACCATGGAATATTACTTAGCCATCAAAGAAAATTGAGATTTTGCAGCATTTGTACTAACTTGGATGGAGGTAGAACACATTAGTCTTTGTGAAACATTAAAACATTCTCCACAGCAGTGGAGAAGCATGAATCCTATGTATTCAACATTGATATGAGCACAATTAATGACACAGTGGGGCATGTGCGAAGGGGAGAGCAGACAAAGAGAGAAGGAGGGAGGGGGTGAGGGAAAGAAAACAAAAGAAGAAAAGAAAAAATCATCTAATTCTCACATAAACTGGATTCAATTTTGAGCAAAGTATATTACTTAAACACTATTTTTTTAAAGTTAGTATAATTTTAATACACATTATTTTGAAAAAACTTAACGGGACATTTTAAGCAACTATTTCAGAACTTGATATACGCTTGTTCAATATTTCCACTTCTTTCTGGATAAGTCCAGGAAAGTGATGTGTTTCCAAGTACTGGTCTATTCCTTTCATTTTCATCCTCCTGAGAATAGAGTGTTTTGTAATATTCATTAAGGATTTCATGAATTTCTGAGGAGTATGTAGTTATTTGGCTGTTATCATTTCTTATTGATGAAATTAGGGATTTTACTCTTTTATTTCTGGTTAGGTTGGCCAAAGGTTTATCTATTTTATTGACATTTAAAAAAATACTTTTTGATTTATTGATCTGTTGTAAAATCCTTTTGTTTTCAATTTAACTTAATTCTGCTCTAATTTTAGTTATTTAGTTATCTGCCTGGTTTGAGTTTGGAATGTTCTCCCTTTTCCAGTTGCTTCAGATGTTCCATTAAGTTGTTGACTTCCTCTCTTTATTTTCCTCTCAGGAAGGCTTGCAACACTATAAATTTCCCCCTTACGACTGCCTTTGCAGTATCCCAGAGGTTCTGGTAATTAGTGTCCTCATTATCATTTTGTTCCAAAATTTTGGTAATTTCCTTCTTAACCTCATCTATGACCCAGCTATCATTCAGCATGAGGTTATTTAGTTTCAATGATTTTGTATGAGTATGCAGATTCCTGTTGTTACTGAGTTCAAATTTTATTCCATGATGGTTCAAGAACATACAAGGAATAATTTGTATTCTTTTAAATTTGCTAAGGCTAGACTTGTAACTGCAGATGTGATCAATTTTGGAGGCTGTTGCATGGGCTGGTGAGAAGAATATGTATTCAGTTTCGTTAGGATTAAATGTTCTGTAGATGTCTGGGAAATTCAATTGTTGAATGGTTAGGTTTAAGTCTAAATTTTCTTTAGTGAGCTTCTTATTGGAGACTCTATCCAACAGTGCCAAAGGGATGTTAAAATCTCCAACTATTATGGTGCTGGAGGAAATCAAGTTGCTCATATCTGTTAGAGTCTCTCTTATAAATTGAGGCACATTCTGGTTGGGTGCATAAATGTTAATAATAGAAATCTCATTATGTTGAGTATTGACCTTAACAAATATGAAGTTTTCACTTTTATCTTTCCTTACTTTTGTTGGTCTAAAGCCTATTGTACCTGCAAATAGAATTGCAACAACTACTTTTTTCTTATTTTCATTTGCCTGAATTAAAGATAACCTTCCCTTCACCTTGAGTCTATGTTTATCTTTTAAGGTAAGATGAGATTATTGTATGCAACAGATATTTAGCCTGCGTTTTTGTATCCATTCAGCCATCCTGTGCCTCTTTAGAGGACAATTTAACCATTCACATTAATTGAGAGTATGGATATGTCTGGTAGTATTTGGGGTATTGAGTTTTTCAAAGGTCCAGTGCACTTTTTTTCTTTACTATACACAGAGTCTCACTTTATAGCACTTGGTAAAATGCCATGGCATCACACAGCTCACAGCAACCTCCAACTCCTGGGCCTAGGCGATTCTCTTGCCTCAGCCTCCTAAGTAGCTGGTACTACAGGTGCCCATCTCAATGCCCAGCTATTTTTGTTGTTGTTGCAGTTTGGCAGGGGCTAATCCGAACCTTCCACCCTCGCTATATGGGTCCAGTGCCCTACTCACTGAGCCATAGGTGCCACCCTCCAGTGGACATTTTTAATCCTTTGCCACTGTGGAAATTGGGGTTTGTTCAAAAGTTTCTGAGTGAGTTTACTTTGCTGGTAATTATACAGGATAGGTATGAGAATATCTTGGAGAGATGATTTAGTTATGGCAAATTTCTTCAACGTGTGAATGTGATTAATGTATTTAATTTCTCCATCATAAATGAAACTCAGTTTAGCTGGATACATGATCCTGGGTACAAAGTTATTTTGTTTTAGAAGATTAAAGTTTGATGACCACCATCTTATAGCTTGGAAGGTTTCAGCAGAGAGATCTTCAGTCATTCTAATATTCTTCCCCTTGTAGGTTATGGTTTTCTTATGTCTGGCTGCTTGCAGGATTTTCTCCTTTATATTAACTTTGGTGAAGTTAATTACAATGTGTCTGGGAGACATTTTATTTGGGTTGAGTCATGCTTGGGATCTGAAACTGTCTGCTACCTGAATTTCAGTATCTCTTGGCATGTCCAAAAAAGTCTGTTTGATTATTTCATGATGTAAAGCCCCCATATCCTTCGCAGCAACCCCATCACCTCCAGGTATTCCTATAAGGTGAATATTAGATCTCTTTGAATTATCCCAGAGCTCTCTGAGAGAATGATCCATTTTTGTTCTCCACTTTTTTTTCCTCTTTGAGAGCTTGAGAGTGTTCAAAAGATTTGTCTTCAATGTCAGAGATCCTTTGTTCTGCCTACTCTATTCTTTTACTGATGGATTCTATTATATTTTTCATATCTTTGAGGGCTGCAAGTCCTTGTCTCAATGTGTCAAAATCTTTTGCGTTTTTGTCTTTGAATTCATTGAATTATTTATTTCTTTTTCTTTTATTAATTCATTTGTACCTAGATTATGAATACATTTATGCCATTATAGGATTCAATGTGTTTATTATTATTACAAACTGGAATGCTTGCATCCTACTAATCAGCATATCCTTCACCTCATTTATCCAATTCAGTGTTAAGACATTTGTGTTCTACACCTGATAGATCCAACTTGTACTAGCAATATGCTCCATAGGTGTGGTCCCCTATTCCCTTCCCCTCTCCCTCCCTTCCTCTCCTTCAACCTAGGCTATAGCTGTGTTTCATTTTTCATGTGCAAGTGGGAATGATTATAAATTGGTTTCACAGTAGTGCTGAGTA
>CAUYON010010570.1:0-26736 GCA_963573935.1 Arctocebus calabarensis | reverse complement strand
AAAAAGTATTTAATTTCTCCATCATAGATGAAACTCAGTTTAACTGGGTACAGGATCCTGGGTTGAAAGTTCTTTTGTTTTAGGAGATTAAAAGTAGACGCCCATTCTCTTCTAGCTTGAAAGATTTGATCAGAGAGATCTGCAGTTATTCTAATGTTCTTCCCCTTGTAAGTAATAGATTTCTTGTGTCTGATTGCTTTCAGAATTTTCTCTTTCATATTAACCTTAGTGAACTTAATTATGATGTGCCTTGGAGATGTCTTATTCAGGTTGAGTCATGCTGGGGTTCTGAAACTCTCTGCTATCTGAATTTCAGAATCTCTTGGCATGTCTGGAAAGTTCTCTTCCATAATCTCATAAAGAAGAGACTCTGGGCCTTGTGATGCCACTTCATCGTTTTCGTGTATCCCTATAAGGCGAATATTGGTTTTCTTTGAGTTATCCCAGAGCTGTCTGAGAGATTGATCCATTTCTCTACCTCTTTGTAGGTTTGGGAGCGTTCAAAAGCTTTGTCTTCCATGTCAGAAATCCTTCCTTCTGCTTGCTCCATTCTGTTACTGAGGGATTCCACGTATTTCTCAGATCTTTGAGAGCTGCAACTTCTTGTCTCAATGTGTCAAAATCTTTGGTCATTTGGTCTTTGAATTCCTTGACTTCTTGAGACAGTTTTTGAAATGCTCCCAGAATTTCTAATTCCAATTTTTCCTCTATTTTATTAATCTTGTTTGCAATCCAAATTCTGAATTCGATTTCTGACATCTCAGCAATCTGTTCATGCATAGGATCATGATTCATGTCTGCCAAATTGTTCCTTGGCGGGGTTGATCTACTCTGGTTGTTCATGTTTCCAGAGCTTTTCTGCTGATTCCACCCCATATTTATTTTTCAACATTTGGCTGGGTTAGTTGGTAAGGATAAGTTGGGTTGGGGTTTCTAGGAGTAGTGATTGACCAGTCCTTTGCCTGGTGTTTGTACCTTTTTCCCTTGAGTTTTGCCAACCTGTACTTTGCTACTGCCTGTGAAACTGGGGGCCTTCTCAATGTGGTGGGGTTAAGTGACTCTGTCTTATTTTCAGCTGGTATCTGTCTTACCCTAGGAAATTGGTTACTCTGTGTTGGAATCTGAGCTGTGGAGAAATACCAGTAGTTAGTTGACCACGCCCCCCCCACAACAATTCCACAACAATTGGAATAGGAAAATCAAACCTTCCCACTACCACACACCCAGTGTACCATGTTGGAAAGTTCTCAGGTGATTGGCCCAGTTGAAGAGGTCCCAATCAATTGTCCCAGCTACCACCAACCTCAAATCAAAGAGTTGAACAGTCGAAGTCTCTGGTAACTAGATAGCAGGAGTCTGCTGGCAGCTTTAGTATAACTCGCTCCAGGGTTCTGTGAGCTCAGGATGCCCCCCCCCAGCCAGTAAATTAGTCTGGGAAGGTTGATGCCTCCTTCCCCGCCTTGCCCCTCTGTCACACCCAGTCTCTGGTAACTCTGCAGTGCTGTGATCCAGTTCCCTCCAATAAGCAGATGCTCTAGAGGTTTGCGCCTGCCTAGGTCACAAGGGGCTCTGTGGCTCTTCAGCTAGTCCACCAGTTATGTCAGTGTTGGCGGGGAGAGGTGAGGTCTGACAACCTGGGTACTTGATAAGGGCTGGGGTGATTCACTCAGTTCCAGCCCTGTCCCTGATTGATGTTGCTGATAGAACAGAACAAGTTTTCAGAATTTCTGCCCTGTGGAAGAGACGCTGGGCTGCTAATAGTCCTGACTCAGTCTGTGAGCTTCAGCCCTTTGTCTCAGCTGTCATCCCCTGAGGGCCAGGTGCAGCTGAAATTTAACAAAGCTTTCTCAGCGCTGCCTCTCAGTGCCTCAGGGGACCGTCTCTCCACTTCAACCTCCTCTCAGCTCACTTTCCTCTCACCACTCCCGAGCCAGGAAAACAGCACAGATCAGCAACATCCTGTGCCCTGTCCACACCCCTCGAGAAAATGTCCAAGAATCTGGACTCCGTGGGGGACAGACCTCCAGATCTCAGGGTGAGAGTGGAGGGGAGTGCAGGGAGTTCAAACTTGCAGGTAGAGAATATATACAGTTTTATACAGTTTTATGCCTGGCAGGAGAGTGCCGTGGCACCTTAGTAGGGGAAGGAGGTTCAGTTTTTAGAGGGTCTCTCTTGTGGGGTAGAGTGGGAGGACTTCTGAACTCTGCTTGCTTGTTTGTATGGAGGTATGGAGTATGCTGCGAGCCGATCTCATGGGGGGAGGGGACTCCCGTCCACTTGGCGATGTGTTCTGTACCTTTTATTTGTATTCTTAGGGTCACAAGTTGCTCCAGCAGGGTTGATGTACGTTCTTCGACCTTCTCTTTTGGCTCAGTTCTAAACCATTGGCTTTCTTTCTAAATTTCTGTCCTTTAACTCTTTTTCTGGATGGGAGCATCTGCAGAAAGCTGGCTACAGACCTCCATCTTGGCTCCTCCCCCAAATTTTCCAATATTTTATCAGGAATTTTTCAAATTACAATACAGTTCAAAGATTTATATAGTTGCTTAACCTTTTCCAAAGCATCGAAATAGAAGGACTACTTCCCAACATATTCTATGAAGCAAATATCACCCTGATCCCCAAATCAGGAAAAGACCCAACAAGAAAAGAAAATTATAGACCGATATTTTTAATGAACATAGATGCAAAAATATATAAGATCCTAGAAAACAGAATCCAGCAAAATATCAAATAAATTATACACCATGACCAAGTCGGTTTTATCTCAGGGTCTCAAACTTGGTTCAACATACGTAAATCTATAAATATAATATATCAGATAGACAAACCAAAAAACAAAGACTGTATGATTCTCTCAATAGATGCAGAAAATTTTGATAATATCCAGCATCCTTTCATGATTAGAACACTTAAGAAAATAGGTATACAAGGGACTTTTCTTAAACTGATAGGAGTCATCTATAGCAAAACCACAGCCAATATCATATTGAATGGAGTAAAATTGAAAACATTTCTACTCCGATCAGCAACCAGGCAAGGTTCCCCATTGTCTCTACTGCTTTTTAACATTGTAATGGAAGTCTTAGCCATCACAATGATGCAAGAGAAGGCGAACAAGTTATACAAATAGGGTGAGAGGACACCAAACTTTCACTCTTCACAGATTATATGACTTTGTACCTGGAAAACCCCAGGGAATCATCTATAAAACTCTTAGAAGTGATTAAGGAGTACAGTAGCATCTCAGGATACAAAATCAATACTTGCAGATAAGTAGCTTTTATATATACCAATAATAGTCAAGCCAAAAAAACAGTCAAGGACTCTATTCCTTTTATAAGTGTGCCAAAGAAAATGAAATATTTGGGAATATACCTAACAAAGGACATGAAAAATCAATATAAAGAGAATTATGAAACTCTGAGAAAAGAAAGAGCTGAAGATGTTAACAAATGGAGAAAACATAACATGCTTGTGGCTGGGAAGAATCAATATTCTTAAAATGTCCATATTATCCAAAGCAATCTACAGATTTGATGCAATCGCTATCAAAGCACCATTCTCATACTTTAAAGATCTGGAAAAAATAGTACTTCATTTTATATGGAACCAGGAAAAAACCTCAAATAGCCAAGACATTACTCAGAATTCGAAGGGTCAGGAGAAAACTTCTAAATACGGATCAAAAATGTTTTCATATCATGAAAATATCATGAATGGTATGTCAATCAGGTTGATAAAAATATCTCAGATTGCATGTGAAGCCCCCACACTGTACCCCATGGTTGAACTAATGTACACAGCTATGATTCAATAAAAAAAAAAAAAGAAAGAAAAACAAATCAGGAGGAATCATGCTACCAGACTTCAAACTATACTATAAATCTATCATGATCAAAATAACATGGTGTTGGCAAAAAAAAATAGAGAGGTAGATGTATGGAACAGAATTGAGAACCAAGAGATGAACCCAGACACTTATCATCATTTGATCTTTAACAAGCACATCAAAAATATAAATTGGGGGAAAGATTCCCTATTTAAGAAATGGTGCTGGGAGAACTGGTTGGTGACTTGTAGAAGACTGAAACTGGACCCACATCTTTCATCATTAACAAAAATTTTCTCTAAGATTCTTCGAGAGAGTGCAGGACAAACACTTGAAGAAATTGGTCTGGGAGACTACTTTATGAGGAGGCCCCCTGGGCAATTGAAGCTACACCAAAAATATATTACTGGGATATGATCAAATTAAAAAGCTTCTGCACAGCTAAGTACACAGTAAGTAAAGCAAGCAGACAGCCCTCAGAATGGGGGAAGATATTTGCAGGGTGTGTCTCTGACATTAATTATCTTATTAGGGCCTAGGTTTTTTCAGATAGTTGATCTTTTGCTAAGCCATTTAGAACACTGCAGATAACTCCCCCAAGTGGCTTTCTTCCTCCTAGAATCCCACATATGTCTATTTTGGGTCTCATCTACACCACAGGTGCAAATGCGTAGATTTGAGCATGGGTCAAATCCACGACTAGTATTTTCAGCACCAGAATGGCTCATGCAAGGCTGTGTCCCTACAGCTCGCACTTGGTTTGAAATCTTCTCAACAGAGGATCACTTAGCGATACAGGGAATGGATATGTTGCTAATTTTTCCAACAGTCTGGCTGTTGGACTTCCTGTCATGCTGATCTCTAATTAGAGGCTTCAGGTTAGTAAGCCCAATTCACACTTCACGCTGCAGGTGCCTCTGTGATCCGTCCTCCCAGGTTCTTTGCTGCTTTCTCAGTGTGCTAATTCCAGTGAGTGGAAGCAGTGCTGGTGTTAACAGCCAACTCACATTTCATGGAAAAGAGATGGCAGGGGCCAGGCCTGTTGTGATACTGTTGGAGCACAGCACTTTTGGTCGCTCCAGATTCCCAAGTGGACATCTGCGTCTGACCAACTGGGCTGAACGGATGGATGCACCTTCCCTGTCGGGGTCAGGGCATCGTTGCAGCCTCAGTGTCTATGTCTATGCTTTGGGGCTTTAGATGAGTTGTTGGTTTGGGGTTATTTTGGAGGGTTTTTTTGGCCACCCAAGAGTAATATTTCTTACTCTGCATAAAAAAAAAAAAACCCACGGAGTCTTAAGGACCTCAGGCTAGCAAGTGCAAGGTTCATGCATGAAGCATGGTGCATTATGAGTGTTCTGTCATCAGCTACCACCCATGTTTAGCATGTGACTTTGAGGCCTCAACGAGATATTCACCTTCTCTTAAAATTGCATCAAACACCAATCATGTGTGTCCTTTCCTCCTGCATATGGGCGATTGGCCCCTTGAGGAAGTAGTAGGCCCACTGAGAGCCGGATTTAGGGGAATCTCTCCATCCCAGGAGATGTTGGGAAGGTGAGTGGCAGCTTCCTTTGGCTTTGCCCAACAAAAGAGCTAAGACTAGATGAAGAAGAAGAAACTGTCTATTCCTACCACGTTCAAAGAATATACCTTTTGTTTCAGACAGTGGTGAATGCTTGAAAAAAAAATGGGCTAATAAGGAGCAACAGTTTCTTTGTCTAGAAACCCTGTCTCAGTTTAACGTGGGGGACATCACAAGAAGTGCCTGGTCCTGGCTGCCTTTAAATAGCCTAGTTCAGAGCCCCGCACGTGAGCACCACCTGCACTCTCTAGCACCTGTTCACTCAGTGGTTTTAGACCAGAAGGTCTCACCTGAGCTACACTTGGGAATCTCCTGGGAGCTTTTCAAACTATGATGCGCGGCTCCTTCTCCACCAAGGCTGACAAAATTGGTCTGGGATATGGCCTAGGCATCGGGATTTTTAAAAGCTCTCCAGATGATTCTAATGAGCAGTCGGGTTAACAACCACTGTATTCTGGTTGGTATTAATGGTTGCAGATGGTTTAATTCATCCCACATCAGTGAATGTGTGTCGCATATTTGTTATATGTGAGTCACCATGGGGTTCGTGGAAGAGGCTTTGGTTTGACTGAGACAGGAAGAAGGAAGGACAGAGATATGAGGTTGCTTATAGAAGGGAAAACGGAACAGGATGTTAAGGCTGGAAGCTTCGCCTCCTCACTGAGGAAAAAGAGGTGACAGATTGTAAAAGTGGCAGCAGATCCCTGGTTCCCTGCTCTAACCATAGGAAAACCTAAGCAGAATGTGGCAAGTCACCCAAACGGGGACATGAGAAGCCCTGCTGTAAATGGAGGGAAATCAAATGACAAAAATCTAAGCAGGCCCGCAGAGACCTGGCACATGTCAGAGATGCAGGATCCTGGAAAAATCCATGTATCGTCTGCTCTTTTATTCTTTTCTTAGTGTCCTATTTAAAATACTTTAAACCGCACTTAGATGACTCATCTCACTTACATGCAAATTTGGGACGTCACGAAAATTCTCATTACCCTTATTCTATCCTTTTTAATACGTGCCCATTTTGGAGCCTGTGGGCACCGGGTAAAAGAGCAGTCGGGTCCCTTTGAATATTCATTGTCCAGTGACTTTTGCCGGGCCTGGTGAGGACCAGGTTCCGTGGACATCCAGCACAGTGTCCCCGGAGCCGAGAAGCTCCGCAGGAGCGTTGCCCTGGAGACAACACTGGGGCTCTGGGCTGCCAGGAGTCAGCCTGGGGGGCTGTTAGCAGTGAGTGACATTGCCCAGGGAGTCGGGGAGAGTGACAAACCGGCGTGGGGCCAGAGCCCTGACTGAGGAGGCACCCCCTCCTTCCTCAGAGCAGAGCTGTTGGGAACAACTTACTTCGGGTGTCCACTCGAGTTTCGGGGTGGGGGCAGGAGAAACTTGGCATCGCTTAGGAAGTGAAGGGCTGAAGTGTGGCTGTGTTCTACCTCCCGAACTACGGTCTTCACTTCTGCATTAACGTGTATTTAATGCGTGTGGCACGTGGGCTGACACCTTGTTCTGAAATCCACTTAAATATCACTTCTGTTGGGAAACACATGTGACCCTTGAGGCCCAAGTCGGGACCCTCGTGCAGGCTTCCTCCCACTGGACAGACAGAGCTCCTGGACTCTGGGATCACTGCTGTCATTGTCCTGTCAGCTCTAAGAGGAAGGCCTGTGTCTGCCCTGCGGGCCGTTCCATCTCTGGAACACGGGGACAGGTTTCGATGGCGGGGAGATGGAGGGACGCGATGGGAGTTCAGGCACAGCTTCCAGGCCCCGTGGGAAGGCCTCTCACTGGCCCTGCAGCTTCCTCGGGCCTCCCGCAGCCCACAGGACCGTGAAGTGACAGCAGGCTCTGTAGACCACCTTACGGCCACTATCCTTTACAGCCCCATTGAGCTACCATGGTGGAAAGTTTGTCTAGGACTTTGAAGTGTATATGCTTGTAAACTATCACCATTTTACATTTTATGGGAAATGAATGTCAGTAAACATTTACACGGCAGTGACGGCTAGGCCCCAGCTTGGCCTTTCTGCCCCTCCCGTGTTACCTCATAGCCAAGGGCGGCGTGCTGCAGCCTGGAGAGCTCTGCATGTTGGGGTCCTGACTTCAAACCCTGGCTACCCCGTACTCGCTGTGTGACATCATGTGAAGTACTGATTCGGTCTGAGCCGCAGTTCACCCCAGTACGGGGTATTAACGCTCAGCAGCCTGCGAAAGAGCAGACGCTCGCTGATGTTACTCCCTGTCTTACTGAACACACGTGCGCTTCTATTTTGCCAAAATAAACCGTGCTGAAGAAAAGAGCTTTCCTTCTACCACGTGAGAGTCTGATGCTATGTGTTTACAAGTACAACCGCTGAGAGTCTGATGCTATGTGTTTACAAGTACAACCGCTGTATTCTTGTTTGTATTAATGGTTGCAGATGGTTTATTTCATCCATCCGCAGTTTAGGTTGGAGAATTTCTTCTAGTCTGGGGCGGTACCCCTGTTGCATAGTCCCCACGGCAGATACTAAACACCACCATGACAATAGAACTAACCCGAAAAAGAAGCCCTCAGATTTCTATTTGTCCCAGGTCGGTGTGATGGCATATCAACTCCTGAAGCCCAAGAAATCAGAAGATAGGACTAGCTGGAGTCAAAAGACACGTCCACTGTTCCCTCTGTCCTCGTAGATGCCTGTGACATCAAAAGGGAGCTTAGTGTCACAAAATGTTCAAGTCTCCTGTCCTCCTGGGCCTGCCCTCCTCGGTAGACTGCTGACGCTATAAGCTAAAGTTTCAAATTCTCTGAACTTTGTGGGGTTTTGCAAAGTTTTAGAAACCAACTCATGTCCAAAACCATTAGTATGCCTCTCAGTTGACAAACCTGGTGTAGTGTGTCATTGGTCTCCAGTGTGGAAGTGGCCATCAGTTTATTCAAAATATGTCTTAGTCATTTCCTGAGCACTGCCTGACAGCCACGTGACCCAGATAAACATTGCTGAAAGGTAAGGAGAGAACCTTTAGTGTTTCAGAGATGCAATTTAACTGAATTATCTAGACAGCTTCCTTACCTTATCAATACTTTCCTGAAAAAAGGAAAATACTATCATGAGCTGCTTTGGTTTCATATGCAAAATTACCAGAAACTCTGGAGAAGGTGTATGGTGAAAGAGATACTCAATGGTATCAGATGGAGAAGACAACTCGAAGAACCTCTCAGAGCATGAACTTTAGAGAATTAAAGGAGTTTAGAGGTGTTATAATGTCAGAACTTTAGAGATTGCTATCACATTAGCTAGAACAGTCTGGGACAAGACAAGCTTATCTCTACACCTCCTAGCTCAGTATTGTTGGGTATTTTCTTCAATAAATAGTCATTGAACAACTCCTCTATGTAGTATTAATTTAGCCAACATTTTTGAGAATGTAGCCAACATATTTATTGAGAATGTACCATGTACTAGGTATGCTCTGGGTACTAGGGCTCTGACAGTGAACAAAAAGTA
Organism: Arctocebus calabarensis; assembly: GCA_963573935.1. Lineage (NCBI taxonomy): Eukaryota > Metazoa > Chordata > Mammalia > Primates > Lorisidae > Arctocebus > Arctocebus calabarensis. Next base: position 17,837 of record CAUYON010010570.1, on the reverse strand, counting down.
AGATTCCTGCCTCACAGAGCTTATATTCTAACAGGGCAAGAATGTATCAGACAGTGGGGTAGGAGGGGAAACAGGTGACCGAAATATTCCTGTTGCCAAGCACTTTACAGACTGGGCAGAATAATGTGGTCCATTTTATTGTTATAGGTATTTTAAACAGTATTCACTTTTTATAGGAAACCTTGCTTCATTACAGCCTAAGTGACTTTAAGTGGTTTTATCTTAAGTGTGATTTTAAAATACTCAGATGTCAAATAACTAACCCCCAACAGGAAACCTGTCCTCTCCTATAACACAGGTCAAAGCGAAAGTAAGAATCACTTCACGTGATAGTGTAAATTATTTCTTCAGCATTACCTTTTTGAACAGAGGTATCGAGATAATTCAGGCTGAGGCTTACACTTATCCAGAACTTATTTGAGGAAAGTATTGATGGTAAAGAAGCTGTATAGATAAATAGGTTAAACTGAATCTCTGCAACTCTAAAGGTTCTCTCCTTGCCTTTCCTTAGTAGCACCCCGAGAAATGAAACTATGGTGTGATTTACCTTAATTAGCATAGCAATTGCCTCACATTTTCCAAATTGCTAATAGGTGTTAACTCAAAATAGATTAAAATACCAGACAAATTGCTACTACCCTAAAAAGTTACCATAATTTTGAGAATGTAAATTATGGTTATGTAGTCTTTGGAGAGAACTATAAAATCCAATCTTTCTTATATTAAAAAAAAAAACTGTGGCACATGCTTTTCTCCCTTTAATCATAGTAATTTCTTCAAATGACAGCACAGCATATTTCTTTAGGAAGATGCATTGCATTTCTCAAGTCTCCTATGTAAGATAGAAGTTGTCATTGGTAGTTTTCAGTGAAAGGAAAAGAAATTGAATATAGAAAACCAGAGATCATAGAGAAATTTTAAAAAACCCTTATCTTTATGTTCCCCTTTGTACTGCATGTATTTTATGAGTCAGGACATAGCAAGGAGTTAGCCTGATAGAATTGTTTGCACAGATATGCACGTGGCCGGGATGATTCGAAAGGATTTGGACACTGCTGGTGTCTTACACAGACTCCTTCTCTGCCAAAGCACCTATAGAGCGAATAGAAAGGAGAGGTGAGGATAATTTGTACTTCTGAGGAACAAATGGACCAAGCTTTAGTTAAAATTAGTTAAAAATTATTCACACTAGATCACTAGAAGACAATATAAGTAAAAGATGGAAACTCCCTAGCGGGAGCTCATGTAATTCCCCCTACATAAATTCTACCCACTAAAGCTCTAAGATGGAATATCTGCATTTTCCCCACTGCCTTGTTTTCTAGCATTTACCAAGTACAAGTTAGCAAAAAGATTGCTTAGAAGACACATTCTATCCACAGAGGATAAGTGGTGCCATTGTTCGTACAGCCACACAAAACCAAATAGCCCAGAACCTCTGAGAGCCAGAGAAGTAACACATCATCATCCATGTTCTCAACTACAAGTGTGTTTTACTTTCTGCAACAGAAATAGGTAAATTGAGTTTTGGTAAATCAAAGAGCATATAAAATACATTAGGGGAGCTGACAAAATAAATTAACTCTACCATGACATTCTTCACTGAAATGAACAATTATCCCCTAATTTATATACTTCATAAATCAATATCTTCATATATCAAGTTTGCTTAAAGTGAATTATATGCTTCTTCCTGGAAAACAGTTATCACATAGAACTATTTTCTATTTTTAAAAATTGGCCCTGTAAAACAAATTGCCTGTCAGCCCTAGGTACAAAACTTTGCACAAGCCTGTGTGTAGATTAGAAAAGATGTACCGTCGAAAATAGTCCATGATTTTGCTATGGGTTTAAATGTTTCCTCAGTTCTGTTCTTTTCTCAACTATTTTTAGTTAGCAGTTTCTTGAATCCCAAGTTACTGAGACTGGGTTTACTTCTTTTGCATGTGATGTAGATTTTTTGAGGATCCTCTCTGGCCAAATGACCTTAGTTCTCTCTTAGTGAAACCTGCATCCCTCCCAGTTTGTTAATGGCAAGAAGGAGACAGTTAACCTAATTGCAGGATAAGGGACATCAGATAAAGAAAAGAAAATTTACTAACAGTGAATATTTAAAACCTAGATTATGTTATTAGGGAAAATTCTGGAATCACCTCCAGAGAGCATTAAAAGAGAATATATTCTTCTTATATATGAACTACATTCTAAAAGTTACCTCTTGACCTGTGTCTATTTTATTTTGACCAATACAACTAGTGTTATCAAGGTTTATTTCTGAGATATCCCAGGAGTGGAATGAAATTGATTAGCTCTATAGAGAATTGGTTGCCCTAAGATACCACAAATTAGCTCTTGAATTCAATGACCATTTATTGAGTGCTGGCTGTGGCAGAAAGAACTACCATTTGGACGCTTTTTCATGTCAGTCACAACGCTGAGTGTATTATTACATTTAATCCTTATGACAATCCTATGATAAGTACTTTTATCCAGTTTCTTCAGTTGAGAAGTGAAAGCAGAATTCAAACCTATTTCTGGTTGGCCCCAAAGTCCATGATGTGAACCCCTGTTTCCGTGGATCTTCTCTTCTTTGTGCACAGCTCAAAGGTAGCATTAAAGATAAAAGGGCAAACTCTGGTCTCCGGAGCCTTTCACTAAGGTGGATGAGCCAGGCAAGAGAAAAGGTGATTGCCAGGCTGTGTGAGAACGCTCCCCGCAGGGGTCAGACCACACAGGGTGCTTGCCCTGGGCCTGCAGGGAAGGATTGCTGACCCAGCATTGTGGGGGACCAAGGTGCTTAGGGAGCCCTGCCCTGACACAGCAGATTCGTAAGCTGAATGAATTCTTCTGGAAACTGCTGCTCGTCTTGATCGGTATGTTAGTTTCTGGCTCTGCCTCATTCCTAGATTTCTGTTATTTACTTGTAGTTTGTTATTGTTTGAATATTTACTCTCTAACAATTCCCGGGCCATCATAGCTCTTGTGGATCTTCCATCGGAGTGGGGGAAGCAGACATTAAACGAAGCAACTAACTTCATAGATTGATAAGTGCTCTGAAGGAAGAGTAGAGGAGTGAGTGGTGGGAGTTTCATGTAACTGGGGGAGGGAGCGGGAGCAGGGGAGTGATCAAGGTTTCCTGAGGAAATGACATTGAACCTAAAAACTCAAAAATGAATAGGTAGTAGGCATGAGAAGAGAGGTCACAATGGAGAAGTGGGTTGAAAAATAAGGCCAGAGGAACTTGAGAAGTGAGGTAATCTGAAGTCAGGCCAAGAGGCTGGATGGCACCAAAAACATGCTGGGGGATGGGCAGGGCTAGATGTTGGCTGACTTCTCAGGGTGCAGTTGTAAGCTGTCTGAACTCAAATAAGACTAAAAGCACACATTTGAATTGAAAAAATAAAAAAATCATATTGCTTAAAAATCCTCTTAAGATCCATCAGTTCCCATTCTCAAGTCGAATTTGTGTAACAGGTTTTCTTTTTAATTCAAAATTATTTTCTTGCTTTTGAAAAAATGTATAATACATTCTGTAGCTTTATCACAAAAATGAATTAAGTACATGGCTTGGTTGAATTTGGAATAGAAGTTGATTTAAATGCAATCAAGTCTTAAGAATAGAAATGTTCTGACAAGTATTAAGTATCGTCGACACAATGTTGAAATATCAACTCTCAATAGTAAAAAAGAAATTGATGTATAACGTAGTTTTCCAAATCACTCAGAAGACATCTTGTTGTTTCAGAAAAGTACAGGTACCTGAATTTCATGGGCATCATATTTCTAAGCAGGCTTTCGAAGCAAACACGGGTTTGAGATTGTTTTCCGTTTCTCCTGCTGGTCCTGATCTTTTCCAATAATGGACATTAAGAAGAATGCTCAAAAATGTGTATAACAAGTACTTACTTTCAGGCTAGCTTACTCAGTATAAATGAAATATTGATGTATTTGAAAATGCCCAAGTGTTCAATAAAGATTTTAAATAAAGCTACCTAAAAGTTGTGGTTCTTAGGTTAATCATTTATTTATCTAAAGGATGAAGAAAGCTGTCTACTTCTGTGATATGAACTGCAATCAGCTTAAAAATAATTGACAAATTAATCCCTTCACAGCACAGCAATTGTAAAGGTGTTAGTTTTAATTAGGCCTGTCTGATTGCCTTGTCTAATCAAGAATCAAGGTGGTATCTTTGATGGTTAAGGTCTGTTGGGGCCATCCCTGACCTGCCAGCCATGTATGTTTTAATTATTGATTCCTCACATTTCAGCCCTTTTCACAAAGGCACTTGAAGTTTGCAATACCTTAACATTTAAAGGGAAGAAAAATAAACATCTCCCCCCCACTGCTATCTGGAATCCTGTATATCCTCACCTTCATTCTATGATTTTTGTCCTCAAGAGGCTGTCGGAGTGATGATGCATTAGAATGCTATCTCCCCGCTCCCTTACCGCCCAAGCACGAGATTTTCAATGGATGTTGCGAAGATCTTGCCAACACAGTTATTATGTATGCTTCTAGAAAATAGGTTTTCTTTCTGGATATTGTGTCTTTTAAAAAAATCCCTAAGGGCAAATGTATTAGTGGACGTCAGAGAGGTGAGGCAGGAGGGGGTGTGCACAGAACACGTCCTCGCTCGCGAAGCGGGAGCCAGGCAGGGCTCCCCGTGTGTGGAGGGCATGCGGAGGGCGAGCCTGGTGGGTGCCCTGAGTGTGACAGCGCCTGTTCTCTGTCTGCAGGTCAACGAAGTGACAGTGGAGCAGCTGGTGCAGCAGTACCCGCACATCACCTTCAGCACCGTCCTGCAGGATTGCAAGCGCACCCTGGAGAGAGCCTACCAGATGGGCTGGACCCCCAACATGTCTGCGGCCTCTTCCTAACCCTGCGGCCGGCTCCGGTCCTCCGGGACGGTCAGCAGGGTGGAGCATGTTGTAGATTGAGGTGGACATTGGAAAGAGCTTCGCTGTGCCCTGCCTGCCGCAGTGTGTGTGTGTCTCGTTTGCGTATTACATACCATAAGTGCAGTTGTCATTTCTTCCCAGGTGAGTTGGCTTTTTCCCTTAAAAATTGTGAAAGCCACAAGCCATCTAGTTTGTAAGTTCAAAGGCTTATTTCTCTTATATAAAAAGAACTTCTTCAAATATAGAGTCAAAAAAATGGTTGTATTATTTTGAGCTTGTAATCGCTGCCACTTAGAGATGTCCAAAAAAGTAGGCCTCCTTTCCCAGGGGATGGAATTGTGCACTTGGGCTGAAGTGATGCCGCTCGGATGAGAATCCGGGAACCAGCACTGTCAAAAGTCCAAGCACAGACGCCACGCAGGCGTCACACTTTCTCACAGACTGCACGCGCGTGTGCCCCAGACACCACAGCAGGTTCTTTCTAGATCATTTTCTGATAGAAGGGCCTTCCTCCAGGCCACTGAGGAAGTGTGTCATCCTCCGAGACCCTGCCTGGCTCAGTGTGTCCATGGGTAGACAACTTGCTGTCTTCTGTATGACTTAGGGACGAGAGAGAATAAGCCTTTTGTAAATTTTTCATATGGAGGCAACAATCTGAACTGCCCTGGCCAGCTCACAGGAGTTAATTATTCATTATTCTACAAATACATTCTGTTGAGTACTAAATATTTTAGTTGGTTTTACGTTAACATTGTGTTAGCTTTTATTTCATGGATAGTAACTGGTCGGGATATATTTTAATGATATTTGGAGTTAATCTTAGCATCGAAGCCACCAGTGTAATTAATGGTGTGCCGTTATTTAAAAAAAAAAACAAAAAACTACAGATCATTTCATTATTTTGTTAATTTTGGTAATTATGAAAGTGTATGTCTGAAATTTGGGGAGTAGTTACCTTAATAGAAAATTAATGAGTGAGAAATAAGTAGACAATCTTTCTACTGATTTTTTTTTTTTTGGATATATGCATGGTATCATTTTCTGAATAGTTCTATGCTACTGCAAAGACCTATTCCTAGGTAATATATGAGTTAAGAAGGAAAGTTAGAAAATCTGTTCATTAAGATTCTGTTTACACTTGTCAGAAATAAGCATTTCTTTGTTTAATTAAATATTGCCAGTTTTCGGTTAAGGAAAACCCTGTCAGTAAATGAACATATGTTTTGATTTAATGTGTCTTTACAATTAATTCATAATAGGGACTCAGGCTCAAATAACTTTTCCTGTGTCTCGATTTATAATCAAGACAGCAAGGAGCCTTTTTAAGCTAAAGAATGATTATCTTTCCCAGTAGAATTAGAAACAAAGCCCTAACTTGTGAGTTTGCTATTTATTCTTCCTGGAGTGGGCGTAATTGTTTTTTGGTCTTTAACAGAGACATTGAGGTTTGAGTTTCCTTTTTTATAGGTCCCAATATTGCTAAAGTGATACTAGCTGTAAGAAACAAAAGATAGCTTTGCATTTGAACGCCATTCACTTATTTATAATGATGCCTTTTTTGTAAACACCTGTTTCCTTTGATTATGTCAACATGTTTCTAATGTGGCATTTTTTGTTTTTAATCCCAATCAGTTAGGAAAATCTAGTCAGCAAGCACCAAGAATATTTTCCCCATAACTAAATGGGTTTCTAATTTAATTTGAAGGGAATAAAATTTGTGTAAGGAAAAAATTATTTAACATAACTAAACTATATTTCTTCTTACACCATGAAATGTATTGTTTTCACATCCATTTCCCCACCACTGAAAAAAAAATCTTACCATATTTTAACTGATTTTTAATCCAAAACTAATTTATAAGGAAATTGTATAGTAATAGTAGCTTGAGTGAATAAGCAAAAGTTTAATTTTTATATATGTCATGCTATATTTTAAATAGTTTAAAAAGACAAAAGAAGGGAGGGCCATCTGTGTTATAGATGGTCCCATTTCAGTTCAAAGTTGTAATAATCTTCGGAGTGTCACAGTTTGGTTGTCAAATGGTTTTGAGTGTATAACTGATTTTGTAAACCATGTTGCATTGTTCGAATCTGAAGCCCAGCACTATGACATGCTTCCAGCTTGGGGGGTGGGGTGGGGACTTGCACTTCCTCTCTAAGGGGTTGACTAATCAGAAAGCCTGATGCAGCATAACCCGGAAAACTGCTTTGGTACATTGTAGCACCCTGTAGAGATAGCCTATCCAGCCTCGAAGCATTAATATCCAAAAACAGCCAGAAGAAACAATCACCTTGCGTGATCCCGTGATGGCTGTTGAATGTGCTCTCATTAGATGCTTTGAAATGAGGCTTAAAATAATTTTTCTGGGCAATATAGAGTTTCTTTTTTTTGCTTAGAATGTCATAAATACATGTGAACATGTTTAATGCAGGGCTTTTTATCCTCTCCAAAATGTCAACAGTATTTTCAGAATAAAGACTATGAAATATATTGTTGTAGTGGAAAATTCTGGTCCTTTGTCGTTAATGTCTTTTTGAGTGGATAAAGAAAATTCACCCAGTTTGTAGTTTCTATATTTCCGTGAATCTTTGACCTTGGAATGGGTTGCAATAAAAGAGAAACAGAACGCTGTCTTTTGTTTTATTTTAGAAACAATAAATGGTCCCCTCGATGCTGGGTGTGTATGAAGCTTGCTGTGGATCTGTGTCCTTGTGTGTTTGACGACGAACTTACAGGTGTGGCTAACTCGGATTATAATAAGGGGGACTGGGTTTAGGAGGTTCTACTTGGGATGGTGATTACTAAAGTAAGATTAAAATTTCAAGGGTTTAAACAAGTGAGTTGTTTAAAACCACATTCCCTAAATAGTCACTCATTTACATAAGCTATGTATTTAATTTTTCAAAAGTAAATCATAAAAAATTTATTGTGTAACAAGTATGTGCCAGGCACCAGGGGTTTAAAGATAAACTCATTCCTTACATTGCTCGTAGCCTAAGAGGGAGACACTCGGGCAACTCCCTGTGACAGTGGAGTATGCTGGATGTGACAGTGGCACAGTGAAGAGGAGAGATTAGATCTGCTAGAAAAGTCTTGTCCTAAATTCTCTCAACAAGTAGAAACTTAAGTTCAAGACTTCCATTTCTAGGAATATGACAGAAAAGTCTAAAAAATTTTCTTCTATGTAAAATTTAAAAATGTTTATTAAGATATTTTTAGACCCCTTTTAAATGGGTGTGCCTGCAAGAATGCAAAACAAAGCCTTTGTGGCCAGGGACAGAATGGGAACGGTAGTTAAGGGTCAGCAAAGTGTGGCCCCAGAGCCAAGTATGGCCGATGCATATTTTCGTAGCTGAAGTTTTGTCAGGACATCGTCACAACATTTGTCTATGTGTTCTCTAACAGCTTTCATGCTACGACAGCGGATATAACTGATTACTACAAATGCCACGTGGTCCACAAAGGCAAAAATATTTACATCATAGAGAAAATGGGCCAACCATTTGGTCTGTAGCAGTGGTTCTCAAATGTCCCCAGACCAATCACATCAGCATCAGCTAGAAACTTAGTAATACAAACTCTGGGGCCCCACCCCAGACTAGTAATCAGAAACTCCGAGTACACTGCACAGCACCCTGTGTTTCAGCACATCTTCTCTATCAGCGGTCCCCAACCTTTTTAACACCAGGGGCAGGTTCGTGGGAGATGATTTTTCCCTGGAGAAGTGGTAGGACAGGAGGTGGGGCTCAGGTGGTGATGCTATGCAGACTGCTCTGGTCCATGACTCGGGGGTGAAGGACCACAGCTCTATGCAGCTCTGATGCATATGCTAAACTTTAATCTCAAGGGAGGTAAACCTGGAAACAACCAGACTATGGGCTGTATTGATCACCATAGCCTAGAAAAATTGGAGGCCAGTGGGTAATTGGGAGTCACATCAGAGTCCACCTCCCATAAAGCCTGCATCCTTGGAAGGCTTTAAAAATAGTGAACTAATAACACAAAAATTTGAAAAGAACAAGGAGAATAGCCATTCTCAGTCTTCATGTATTCATGGATATTTTTAAAGACTTCTCTGCAAATTAATAGTCACTAGCTAATATTTATGTGGGTTTAGTAACTGAATATGCACTATTTATATAAGTTTGTGTCACTGATAATTATGTTTTTAAGAGGACATGTCAGTAGTGCTCAGGGCCTGACAAAAGCAAACAAAACAAAGGTACCCTTATCAGACAGAGGGCCAGTAAATATAAACTCACAATATAAAATGATAGAAACAAAAGTGAGATAGCCCAGCATTAGATGCTTAAGTGAAAAGGAACAGCAAACAAGATACCCACATCCTCGAAGATGTCAATTTTAAATGTTCAGATGCTACAAAATAAATGTTTTATACAAAAATGCTACTTGAGATTTAACATGCATAAAAAAAAGAAACTACCAAAAGTGGGCATAAATTTAAAAAAAAAAAAACAAAAAACTAGAGTCTTTAGCGATGAAAAATACAATAATCAAAAATTAAAGTGGAAGACTTGTAGCAGAGAAGATGAAGCTAAAAGGAGAATTCATAAACTAAACAATAGACATGAATAAAGTAAAAAAAGAAAAAGCCTTTTTTCTTCTGAATGGATAACTTCTGTATAGAGAACTGAGACGTTAAGATGTATGGGAGAGAGTGTGACACTTTCCAAGATTATGTCTATCTAATCTTGCAAAAGAAGAAATAGAAAAGGGGAAAGGTAACGTTAAAGAGATAATGGAGTTTCCATTGGTTTGTGAGGAAGAATGTAGAAAGAGGTTTTAGAAGAGAATATCAGAAGCTCAGTTTAGGATGAGTTGATTTTGAGATGCCATTAGCCAGCCACGGGAGTCTGTTGAACATGCAGTTGGTCAAAGGCGTTCAGTTGAGAGAGATATACATGGAATACATGACCTTGACTGAGTCACCACTCCTGACCGTCATCCTAATGGAAAGAAGGGAGGTCTAATGAGGGTGCCTTGGGAAAGGCAGGGGGTGAAGAAAACTCACCAAGAAAACTGAGCCTGGAAAACCTGAGGGTTAGGAGGAAAGCCAGGAGTGTATGATGTCTAGAATAAAGAAAGTCTTTCAAGGACTTCACCTTACAAACACAAACAACATAACCTAATCACACATGCCCTCGTGTTATTCTGAAATAAAAAAAAAATAACAAAGAAAAAGTCTTTAGAAGAGGGAGAGTCCTCATGCCATATGCTGCTAAGTGAGGTGAAAGTTAATAATTGACCATTGCAATTAGCAATGTGGAGATCTTTGGCATCTTTGAGGAAAATAAATTTGATGGTATGGTGAGGGCCAAGGCCTTAGCAGGCGTCCTCAAACTTTTTGAACGGGGGGCCAATTCACTGTCCCTCAGACCATTGGAGGGCCGGACTATAGTTTAAAAAAAAAAAACTCTGAACAAATTCCTGTGTACACTGCACATATCTCATTTTGAAGTAAAAAACAAAACGGGAACAAATACAATTCACACAGCTGCATGTGGCCCGCGGGCTGTAGTGTGAGGACCCCTGCAAGGGTCCAAATTCTGTTGGGCATGTCTAACTTTAATATCAAAACCACATAATAGTAGTATGAAAAAGGAAATTTATCATAAGCCAATCTCACTCACGGGCATAATGCAAACTATTAGCAATCGGAATGGCTGAGTTAGGGTTAGCCCATTGTCTTGGTCTATTCTGCTGCTATAACAAAATATCACAAGATGTGTAATTTATAAATGACAGACATTTATTTCTCTCACTTGTGGAGGCTGGGAAGTCCAAGACCAAGGCACCGGCAGATTCAGTGACTGGTGAGGGCCTGGACACCGTTTCAAGGATGCCACCTTGAATGCTGTGTTCCCGGGACAGAGGGCAGAAAGGGCCTCCAGCTCTCATGTAGGAGGGTGAAGACCATGTTCTAGCCACCTCCTGAAGGCTGTACCTCTTAGTACTGTTGCTTTGGGAACTGAGTTGTAACTTGAATTTTGGGAGGAACACAAACATTCAAACCATAGCACACATTAACGGATTAAAGTGAAAAAATATATGCATGGCTTTGATTTCAATAAAGGTGATAAAAACATGCAAGGAAATTTAATATGATTCATGATAAAGGATCTTAGCAAACTAAGACTAAGCAACATCCTTAACCTGATATGGGTATCCATACCTATAACCTAGAACAAACATCACTCCACATTGAAGCATACAAAAATACTCTTTGTACCCCAGACAAGAATGTTTACGACTTCATTTAACATGGTAATTAGCTTAGCCAGCAAAAAGATTTTAAAAATACGAAGGGTAAAGAAAGACCAGAATGGAAGAGACAAATTCTGAATTATGTGCAGCTGATTGGAATATAGACATACATACATATATATATATATATATATATATATATATATTTTTTTTTTTTTTTTTTTTTTTAGATAGAATTTTATGTTGTTGCCCAAGCTAGAGTGTCATGGCCTCAGGCTAGCTCACAGCAACCTCAAATTCCCAGGTTCAAAGGGGTCCTCCTTCCTCGGCCTCCCAAGCAGCTGGGATTACAGGCATCCACTGCAACACCCGGCTAATTTTTCTTTTAGTAGAGACAACATCTGGCTCAGGCCAGTCTTGAACTCCTAAGCTAAGGGATCATCCCACCTCAGCCTCCCAGAATGCTAGGATTACAGGCATGAGCCACTGGCTAGGACTATACACATATTAGACAAAGTCACCCAAAGGCCCGAAATGATCTACAAATTAGAATTAACAAAAGAGTTTAAAAGTTAGTTGGATGTAATGTTAAATCATAATACTCATTTATATTTCTATATGCCAATAATAAAGTAGAAAAATGTAATTTAAAAAAATACTTTTTACAAAAGAAAGAAGTATACAAAGTAACATTGCTTTTATGAGTAAATGACAAAACCATACTGAAAGACAGAGTAACTATGGAGCACTAACATATTCATGGAAAGAAAGACTTTATATCCCAAAGACGTTTTCTTTGAAGGGAATTAATTCTCCATAGGCCTCTCTCACTTCTGCACATCTTACAAGCAGAGGTACTAGCTGCCTTTGCTCTGGATTATCTTTTCAAAGATGTTTTAATGGTGAATAGCCTTTAAAGGAGGATAGTGTCTCCCTCTAGAGCAAAAGGCAGATGTGCTCATGCCCAGTGCACTCATGTTTCCGAAGCACAGTGCTTCTCTCGTGAAACACAGCCCATTACCTGCACAGGTGTCCCCAGCTTCTTGTTCTATGTGGGAACTGTGGCTTGAGAATCTGCACAAGAAGATGCTGGTACTCTGACCACTGCCGTTGTTGTAGGTAATAAAGACTTTGTCTTTGACCCAGGGTTCTTGTGTCTTTTGCCAGCATCTCCAAAACTGTCAGGCTGATGTGTGAGTTTGCAAATAGAATAACTCTCAAACCCTTCCCAGTTGGTAACATGGAGTTCCCCCCAATTGATGTGCTCATATCATGCAACTAAAAAAAAAAATCTCAATAAGGTTCTTTTAAAGTCAAATTTAATAAGCTTATTCTGAAATTCATATAGAGGAATAAAAGGGTAAGAATAGTCAAATCATACTTGAGGAACAAGGTGGTAGAATTTGTGCAATCAGATAATAGACTTATTATAAATCTATAATAATTCATAGTAATTAAAGCAATCTGACACAGTGCTTAGGGATAGATAAACCATTAAAGCAAATTAAACATAAAGCCCTAACATATACCTAAACAGTGTATTACCTAGATGACAGTACAAATTAGCAAGGAAAGATTGGAGTACTCTAAAAATGGCACTGGTTAAATTGGTTATCCCTAGTTTAAAAAGACATTAACTTGGATCTCTGCATTTTACTATATATTATAATTAATAATATGCACTAAAAACAAAGGGAAAATTGTTAAGATTCATGGGAGAAAACATAATATCTTTACGACATTATGGAATTAATCCTTATGATCTCATGGTAGGAAACAAAAGACAAAAAATGTGCTAACCATTCAGGCAAAGACTGACAAATTTATTCATATTAAAATAAAGGACATCTCTTTAGATGTCACCTTGAAGAGAATGAAAAGGCAAGCCACAAACAAAAGGAAAATAAATGTTTAACACAGAAAACCAACAAAGGATCGTATCCAGAATATATAAAGATCTTCAGTGCATCTGTTAAACAACAACTGCCTCTCCAAAGAAAATCCAAGAGAAAAATGAACGAAAGACATCAACGGACACTTCCTCAAAGAGGAAGCAGAAATGACGAATACTCACATGAAAAACACTCAAACTCATTTGTGTTTGGATAAATGCAAATTTAAAAATGCAAAATTTATCCCCAATAGATTTGCAAAAGGTAAAAGTCTTGCATGATTAAGTTTTGGCAAAGGCACAGAGCAATGAGAACACTTACACTTCGCTGAAGAAAGTTGGAAAAGAGTTTGCGTTATCTTATAATGGTAAATAGGCACACAGAGCAATTCCCTTCACAGTGATAATCCCCAGAGAAACTTTGCATATGTAAACCAGAACACATGTAGCAAAATACATATAATAGCACTGTTCATAACAGCAAACCCAGAAATTATAATGGTATTTCATTCAATGAAATAGAGTGGTGAAAATGAATGAATTGCAGCTACATATCTCAATATAAATGATTCTCAGAGACACGTGAATGAAAAAAAGCAATGTCAAGAAGAATCTATGAAGGTGTGCACCATTTTGTGAAGTTCAAAAGCAAGCAAAATTAAGTAATTGGTTATTTAGAGACACACGTGAATTTAGAACAAAGAGGAAAAGAAAAAGGAAACAATCACAAAATTTCAGATTGATTATTACCCATGATAAGGCAGAGGGCGCTGGGCTTATAGGGATTGTAGGAACACATAAAAGCCTTCAACCAAATCTGGAGGTTCTATTTTCATAAGCAAAAGGGTAGCTGCATCAGTATTTGCTTTATTAATATAAGATGTATGTGTAAGTTAATATATGTAGCATTACATTTTATATTTACAAAATATTAATATGCAATAAACCATTTTGTGTAAAATATTAAAAATATAAATCAAAAAGGGTTTATACCTTATTTGATTGACTTGATAGCAAGGAGTGCTAAACCTAGACACAAGTTGGGCCACAATTTGATAGTGGAAGTTCAGTCTGCATCAAGCAGAGCTTGGAGAAGCACACCCCAAGCAGATGGCAGGGAGAAGGCCCAGGTGCCTCGCCTCTCTTCTCCTGCGCCAGGAGCACAGCATCACATCACTTCCCGGGTTCTCTCTGACCCTCACTGGGATTCTCAGCAGAACAGCTGTCCATGTGCCTCTGAGACAGCCGTGAGGCTCCAAGGGGCACATCTGCCATGTCATTACCATAGAACTCAAAGGCCCACTATGCCGATTTGTAAAGCAGTGGGGGGGCCTTTCTATTATCCCTTCATTTTTAACAACACCAGTAAATCTGGTATCAAAACCTCATAGTAATACCGAGACTTGTCTGATAATGTGATAATCTATAGCTGAAATGGAGATGCAGTTAGGGTTGCGCAAGTCTATCCATTTCATTATATGAGTAAACCATGATTTACTTATCCAAATCTACTGCCCTTGGTGGGTATTAGGCTGCTTCCTGTTGGGGCATTATGTTTATTAAAATCAACCGTAGTTTCTTGAGGTATATAAAAGATGCAAATGCAGCTAGGGGGGCTTCCTCAGTCCCTGGAATGCAACCATTTCCAGGAAAAAAACTTGAGAAAATTAAAACCATGTCTAAGCCATAACCCTTCAAAGCATCCCTTTCCTGTGATTTCTCTTGGCTAATCAAACTATGTGGCAAGGCCAGCAGCCCAAGAAGAGAGAAGCATCAGAACAGACAGGCGCTATTCACCACATGATGGAGGAGACGTTCATGCATTTCTTGAAATTCTTCCACTGTTTGGCATCACTTGAAAGATCCGGAGATGAGAAGCATCAACATCCAGTGGCCTGAGGATGCTTGGCTGGGCCGGGCTGATGGGTGCTCACCGGGTTCATTTCTCTGGTCTGAAATCTCCCAACATGTAGCTTTGGAGGGGGGTGTTTGTGAATATGTGTGTGTGTTTATGTATGTGTCTGTACTTGTGCACGTGTTCACCGACCTGTGTGTACCATCAAACCATAAACGATGCCTACCACATGCAGCAGATTATTCAGCTTCTGTGCTTAACGTAATGGAAAATGAAAAAGTAGTCAATGAATAAGAGGTTTTTAAAAAAAAAAATGGTCTTAAATGCTCCCTTAATAGCCCTGGGTGGCTACTGACAAGGGTAATATTTATAAGTAATGTCAAAATGAATGGAGAAAGGATAGAAGCTTGATTTGGTTGACCAAAATTGTTCTTCTGTATTTTTAACTAACATCTTGCAACCAAGTCATTTAGTATGTAGAGGGGGAGGAAATATTGATAATTGGATTTAAATGAATCTTTTATTAAAGTATTTTTCAATTCCAAATAAAAAAATTAGAGTATCATAAAGGATTCATGGATATAGACAGGCCAATACTGGGAAGCATACTTTTAGATAACAAGAGTTGAACTGAATGTGAAAATTACACTACAAGCACCCCTATTGGTAGATAATTCAGATAACTGCATTTGCTCTCAAATAAACTATAAAACAGGAAACACACTTGTCTTAGAATAAACTCATAGTAAAGCATGGTTAGTCTACTTCCCGACTCTTCCGCTATGGCAGCTGTTGAATGTCACTACCCCAGTTTCTCCCTCGTCCCATCTCATTCTTAAAATTAACCAAAGAGACCGAGAAAATTAGTGATTGCAATCGTCATGCCTCCTACAGTTAGCAATGCATTTGAACATGATCCCCAAACATAGAGTTGGGAGGACAGATGGCGGAGGTAGGAAGCGTTAAATGAATTATGTTTTGAAGCATCATGTTGTGGAATAGAGCACAGAAAAAAGTCTGTATAACATGCATACACGTGTCCAGTTGCATGTGGTCGTGAAGCAAACCCTGCAAGCAGCACACAGGTAAGGGACAGAACCTCACTGGCATTGGGAAGCCGCCCTCACCTACCCGCGCCTGGACTCAGGAGTCTCCCTCTCTCCAGGAACCCCTTTCCTGCCCTGGTTGTTTTCATTTTTGTTGTCCCAATCTAGTACACATAAAAATGCAGTTTGGGTTTGCTGGTTCTGAACTTTCTCTATTGTTTTGCGACTTCCTTCCTTTGTTTCATCATCTTTATGTATTGTGTTCATCTCTACTGCTGTGTGCAGCTCCGGTCTGTGCACATTCATTGCTATTTAATAGTCGGAGTCCGTTTGGTCTGTGATAAAAAATACCATAAACTGGGAAACTTATCAACAACAGAAATGTCTTATGGTTCTGGAGGCTGGAAAGTTCAAAATCAAGGCGTCAGCAGTCCGGGTGTCTAGTGGGGGCCTGTATCCTCACAGACAGAGCCTTGTCACTGCATCCTCACACGGTGGGAGGCTTCTTCCTAAGGGCACCAGTCCCACCCAGGAGGGCTCTGCCCTGGTGACTTAGTCATCTCCCAAATGCCTCATCTTCTAATACCATTACCCTGGGGGCAGGATTTCAATATACAAATTTCAGGGGACAGTGACATTCAGATCATAGCAGTAATATTCCACTGTGTGGCTATGCCACTATTTATTCACTGTACTATTGAAAAGCATTTGTTTTATTTTATTTTGTTTTTTTCATTGTGTATTGAAAAACACACATTGTGGAAAAAGTATAAATTCTGCTGCCAAGAACATTTGGTCCTAGTGCACCCAAGCACATATATCTCCAGGGTATGCAGCTATAAAGAGAAAATGCTAGCGTTTGAGTACTTTCAGTTTTATTAGGTGACACCATACTGTTTTCTAAAGATGCTGAACCAGTTCCTGTTCTAGCTACAGTGTATGGATATTCCTGCTGATAGCCTATTTGCCTCTGATTGCCGCATAATGGTGTCTCATCAAGGTGTTAGTATTATGCGTTCTCCCAGACGTTAAAAGAACTGGGCACCATTGTGTATGTGTACTGGCCACTTAGGGAATGATGTTTATAAAGTTCTTTAAACCGACATTTGCCTTTAGAAACAGACAGGAGAGGGTTAAAGGAATGGCTGTAAATTCACTGTGGATTACAGCTGATGGGGGGAAAATCACAGAGAGGGCAAGGGAGGAGAGGGACTCCTTAAGAGATTAATAGATTGAACAGGAGAAAGCTTTCTTCCTCCTTCACCTTCTTCTGCTTGTATTCCTCCTTCTTCATGTATGGAAGAGGCCACTACTGTGGATTTAAATGAGAAGCTACAGGGATCTGAGCAATGCTCCATGCAAGATTGTGTGGTTATTGTGATGACTTAATTTAATTAAATATCGTGTAACCCAAGGAAATAAGAATGAGATAAAGACAGTTGTCATTCCTCTGCTCTGAAAACAAAGTTGAATGAATGCTTTGGAAATCTAGATGAAAGGGAAGTCACAAAGGTAACCTCTCAAACTAGCTGTAGGGCACACGAGATGTAGAATGTGGACAAAATTATAAAATCCTGGAAAAATTTTGCATTTAATTTATTTCAAAAATTCATTTAACCATAATTCTGTAATATTACCTAGTATCTATCTAGTCCATTTTCTATTTTCTCCAGTTGTACCAAAAATACTCTTATAGCTTTTTTTTAAATAATTTTTTTAGATGTAATAATGACATTGGAACTATGTAAAAGTTCTTTATTTTTTTATTTTTAATTTTTTGTTTTTTTGAGACAGAGCCTCAAGCTGTCACCCTGGATAGAGTGCTGTGGCATCACAGCTCACAGCAACCTCCAATTCCTGGGCTCAAGCGAGTCTCCTACCTCTGCCTCCCAAGTAGCTGGGACTACAGGTGCCCGCCACA